>PVKA01006367.1:0-72757 GCA_004027165.1 Ctenomys sociabilis
TTGACAGGCTTAAATTCTTATATTTAATTTTTTAGAGAATTCTCAGGTAGTTCCACAATGGATGTTGGAGGTGGGAGTATCTCATTAACTCCAAACTAAAGAGGCTATGCTTTAAAAGTTAGCCTTTAATCAAAGGAGGTAGCTCACAGAGAGTACAGCTCCCGCATTTGCTACAATAGTCTCTTTTAAAGTAAAGGAGGCTTCAAGCTTTTGCTTTAGCCACAAGCCAAAGGAGTCTGCTCGGGCTGGAGTTGACCCAATCCCTCATCCCATACTTGTGCTCTGCTGCCAGCTAGAATTAAATGGCATCTCCACATTAATGCAGTAGCAAAGTGGAAACTTAGCACATTATCTTAAGACAGAAATGTGTTACAGTGAAAATGAGAATGCTGGTTTCATTGCCACCAGAACTTGTGGTATGGTCTTGAGAATGATGTCTACAGATAGAGAAAGATACAAAATTCTAACTTGATACAGTTTAAATGAGCTAATTGACATTTTTAGAATTATAATTTGAACTTCATAGCATCATTTCCTTTTGCTTTAATCTTAAACTAATTTTTGCCATTAAGAAATACCTCCTTTGTCATGCAAAATAATGTTGTTCATGAGGCTATGAAAATTGATCAGTTGATTAAACATAATTTGGATGAACAAAGGAAAAGGGTAGTTAAAAGTCAGTTGCATATAAATATTTTAAATAGTTTTTTAAAATTTTATAACCTTAATATCAATGAATTATTATTATTTATTTTTGGTACCAGGGATTGAACTCTGGACTTTGCACTTGCCAGGCAGGTGTTTACACCACCGAGGTATTTCCCTGCCCCTATTTTTATCATTTAAGCCAAGAAAAATTACTACAAGATATTGAAGAAAGAAGCCTCATGGAAATGTTATAGTGTGCTGATAAAGCCTTGGGTGGGTTTTTTGAGAAGACTGTCATTCATTTCACCAAAACAGTAATTTTCAAATTATATTTTTCTAGAAATATTTTTATAAAATCACTTTTGGGGCTATATTAAAATATTAAAGTGATTGGCTGTAAGCAAGTTAGAACAACTGTTACTGATACGCTTATAGAAATAGGGCAGACAGTGGAAGAAAAGGACAGTGACTGTATGGGACAAAGAGACAAAGAAGATTGTGAAGCGGAGGTCAGGCAGGGTGGGTCTGCAAGGCTCCAGTCTAGTCATTCGCAGTGCGCCTCCTGAAAGCATGTAGCAGAGTGTCTGAGCACCAGTGGACCTAAATTTAACTCTGTTAGTCACTTCCTAGTTGGTGAGCTGGGTGAATTAGTCACTGTACACCTCGACCTTATCATCCATCATTTGAAAGGTAGAGTGAGGAAAGAGAGTTGTAAGTTCAAGCTCTGTCTGGGTATCTGGGTGACTGTGTGGGACAAAGAGACAAAGAAGATTGTGTAGTGGAGGTCAGGCAGGGTGGGTCTGCAAGGCTCCAGTCTAGTCATTCACAGTGACTAGCTCTGTCCGGGTATCTTAGTGAGACCCTGTCTCAAAACCAAATAAATAAATAAACAAATGGCTAAATGATAGGGATGTACTGAAGTGGTAGAATGTCCTTAGGTTCCATCATTAATATGTGTATACAAAGATATGTATACATGGAAGATAACATAATACTTGTAAACTTATTATACTATAATCTTTGACACACATGTAAGAAATGTAGTTGTTCTTACTGGTTAGAAGTGATACACTACAGTGCAAAGAACTTGGATTTTATTTATTTATTTGTTTGTGTGTTTTTTGTATTTTAGGGAAGAGTCTACAGGGTGTTCAGGGTCTCACTACTAGATTGGACTCCTAGTGATCTGCCTGTTTACAGCCTCCCAAGAGCTGGGATTACAGGCTCCTGCCACCACGCCCACTCTCAATTGCTGTTCCCAATGTCTTTCCAAATTACACTAATTTTAAAGCCTCAGGGCCCCAGGATCGAATCACTGGCCCCTACCCCTGCTTGCAGAGCTTTCATCTGCTGGGCTATTTGGCTGGCCCAAGAACTTGGGTTTTTATAATCAGATTTACTATCTGTGACCTGGGGCAATTTACTTATGTTCTTATGAGAATAGTTTCATCTAAAAAACAGGAATTTCTCTTCACTCCAAGTGTCATGAAGACAGGAATACTGCATTTAAATAGCACTGAATAGACTTGTGTCTGACACCCAGTAGGTGTGCTTTGCAGCTACCTCTTTTAGTTTGTTGTCAATATTATTCTGATAATGAGAAATTTAAAATATTTTGCCTTTTCAGAGCTCTGCTATAAAGTTTCCATTCACTCTACACATATGTCTTAAAATCATGTCGATTTTCACATTTTTATGTACAAAGCAACAAATTAGCCACTGGGATTAGGAGTAAGTAATTGTGATGCTATTGTAGATTGTTGGTTTTTAAAATAATATCACCACTTCTCAAGTCTGAGCTACCAGCTTTTTAGAATTAAAAAATAAGTCAAAATAAAATTCAAGGTGACAAAAAAGTCTCAAGAAGTGTTATCATTTAAGTATTGTATTCCTTACGTATAATTATCCTGATTTAGAGTCAGAATATTTTATTTACACTTCCATATACAGACATTTTGTGACATTGCATAAAATACTCTGCTTGTGTGCACATGTGTGTGTATGTGTATGTGTGAGAGAGAGACAGAGACAGAGGCAGAGGCAGAGGCAGAGAGACAGAGTAAATCAAAGACTTCATGGACTTGTCTCAATGGTAGAGCAGTTGTCTATCATACCTGAGCCCTCCCTTCTATCCCAGCATTGACGGGGGAAAAAGGTAGTCCAAGAATTTTAAAGGATAAAATCAACTTTGATATTCAAGGTTTATTCCCACATCTCACAATCCTCATCAGGACTGAAGAGTCTTTTTCTTTGCTTGATTGCTTCGATGGTAACTGGGATTGAACTCAAGGCCTTTGTACTGAGCTACATCCTCAACTCTTTTTATATTTCATTTTCAGAGAGTCCTGCTAAGTCACTAAACTGCCCAGGTTTGGCTGAAACTTGCAATTTTCCTACCTCAGCCTCCTAAATAGCCGGGATTACGGAATGCATCAGCCTGCCTGGCTTCTGGACTATTCTTTTCAGAATCCCTGAAATTTAGCACAGTGCCATATATCTGTGATCCCCACTATTCAGGAGGCTGAAACAGGAGAACAGCAAATGTAAGGCCAGCTTTGGCAACTTAGCAAGATTCTGTCTCAAAATATAAAACAAAAAAGGCTGGGGCTATAACTCAGTGGTAGAGTACCCCTAAGACAGAAAATTTAGTGACATTTTTGTCTCAGAAAAAAATAAATTAATTAAAATGGCTATAGAGTGCTTGCCTGGCAAATGCAAAATGCTAGGTTAAATTCCAGTGCTGTCAGAAAAAGCCCTTAGTTGTATACTTTCTGTTTATGAGATACTAGGAATTCACAAATTTCGCAACAGTAGTTCCAAATGATGCCTCACAAATTACTATGAGCCATGTCTTTTGATTGTTATTCAATCAAACACTTAACATGCTTGTTGTAAATGATTTGCCAAAGTTCTGCTCTCACATCAAAAATCAATAGGTACAGGGTTGGGGAGATAGCTTGGTAGTGTAAGTGCTTGCCTGGGTTCCATCCCTGGTGCAGGCTCCAGAAAGCCAGGCAGGCAGTGCCAGCCATGGAAACTGGGCATGGTGGCACATGCCTGCTGTGGAGGACCACTGAGCAGCTGCTCTTGAAAGAAGAGTGATTGTCTCCATTTTGGCTGAGCACCAGATCCCCAAACATTAGATGCTACCTGGCTAGCATAATGCAAATTACTTTCCCTGCATATGGCAGAAGTAAACGCAGGCCACCCACCTAGCTCAGCTCACAGTACTCACTTAGTTCCTACAAGTCTCAGTCATTCCTCCTCAAGCCACTCCTTCACTGAATAAAACCCAGGTACCTCCCTGCATCAGCCTCTTTGTTCTGGAAAGCCCTCTTCATAGCTGGACTTAGGGTCCCTTGGCTCCCCAATAATCATAAAGATGTTTAAGTGTCTTTATTTTTGCCATAGTTTGCACTGGGAGTGGTAGATTGGAATTAACTTGGTAGGTTGCACTAATGGTGTTTGGACAGGATATTATGTCGGCTTCTAGTACTATGGACAACCACTAGGAAAATAACAAGGTAGGAAGTATTAATTATTGAATCTTTGATGTAATTCAGGTATAAAAAATAAGATACACAAACAGCTACACTCTATTTACTGATAAGAGACATACTGTATAATAATGTCTGTAAGTATAGTATCATGTATGCACCTTCTACCAAAACGTTATGAAAACAGTTTGCAATGTATTACTTTATCAAATCCATCTTGTCAAAGTATCTTAAAACTATCTCATTGATATTTGTACTTCAATAAAACAAAAATAAAAATTAAAGAAAAGGAATTAACTTGGTAGGATTCCAATGACATGTCTTTGAGATTACAAATATTAACTTCTTGGACCGAGAGGAGAACCTGAAGGGAACTCCTATCACTTGTAATCCTAGCATTATGGAGGCTAAAACAGGAGGATCACTACGAGTCTGAGCTGGATAGCAAGACCCAGTACCAAATAAATAAATAAATAGATTGAAAAAAATCAATAGGTGTAGATAAGCTACATAGACTTTATAATTCTAGAAAATGTCACATGTCTTCAAATTAATACTGTGAGGGGAAAATGCTTTTTGAAAGATGAAAATACTTAAATAATCCATATGGAAATATAGATGTTTAATACCTTAAAACATAATGTAGTGTAGTATATCAATTCTTTGTAATTTGTTAAATATACACACATTGGTTTACTATAGATTTTATTTTCACTATAAATTATATATTTATTTATGTTACCATATATTTTTTACAGTAAATCTATATTTTCATATGTATTTTAAAAGTTTAATGTTACTTAAAAATCTTTTTATTTGGAATACAATTTATCATTTTTGTTTCTTTTTCCTAATAAGGATTTATAAGGATTACTTTGTGCAGACAGAAGGGTTTTTATTCTCATTACCGAGAACAGACCAGAGATGCCAATTATCTTGACCCAAGTTTCACAGCTAGTAAGTGACAGAGCACAGCCAGGTTTCATAATCAGATCTATCTGATTCCAAGTCTTCTAAGGTTTGCACCACTATACTCTGCTGTTTCCCATTCAGTTTTGGCTGATGCTTCCTTATGCTGTTTCAAGTTTTTCTGAATTTCTTTGACTTATTTATGCTTATTGTACTTAGCCTTGCCTGGTGCCTGCACATAATGGAGCTCCTCCCTTCATCACAAGATGCTGCTTTGAACAGCTAGTGAGAAGTGAGATTGGTGGTATAGGCCAAGGGAAGCCAATCCCAAGGGAAGATAACCATGCAAACCCTGAAGTGGAGGGAACTGAAGTCCCAGGAGATCTCTAGTGTACATCTTGGCCAATTATAGAGAAGAAAATTGAGTTTGTGACATCTGACTTTGATATTGCTCTGAAAGTCATCAAGATTTAACAAGAAGTGACAGTAGCTTGGTTGCTAGACTCTTGTAAGAATACAAACTGTGGTCATATAAGTATACAGTGAATGATTGGTAGATAGATAGATAAATAAATAGATAGATTATAGATAGATAATAGATAGATAGATTATAGATAGAAAGATAGATTATAGATGGATAGATAGAAGTATATGACCTCCCATGTGCTAAACATGTGCTATATCACTGAGCTTCACTTCTAGCCTCAAACATTTTTCTTTACTTGGAAAAATGCATAATGAAATCTGACTGTTATGGATTCATGAGTCTCAAAAATGTAGAAGTGCTGGATTGCAGGTTGTAAACAGGAAATGAGAACTGTGTGACTCTCCTCTCTTGAAGTGGACAGCACTCAAGGTCTGGAGTTCCACCTCAAAAATTATGGTCTTATTTTATTCCTATCGTTGGAATTTTCTGAATAAACAGGGCTCCAAACTTAGGACTGCCAAACATGATTTAAACAGCTATTTTGTCAAAATCACTTTATAATGGTCATAAAAAGGTGTTACATGGGGAAAGTGCTCTCATATTAATGGATGTGACACAGAGAATGGTTGTGAAAAAAGTGACTTCTCTCCTTCATTGTTGAGAAGACCTTGATTTTTTCTCATACAAAATGGAATCATTTGTAAACATTTAATTCTTAGAAGACTCTATAAAATGCCACTAGAATAAGATTTGTTAGTTATATAATTTGGAGGGAAATGATAAGGTGTATTTGGTAAACCAGATGCATTAATTATTATGAGTATCTTAGGTTTTAGTTTTTCTTTGAAAGTATGTGTATGCTATTATTATACAATGAGAATAGGTGCAATATTATTAAACTTTGTCAAATATAGCACCTTCTCTAGTAGAGTAAGTTTTACTAATTTTTCTAAAATACTAATGCATTGATTTGGTTATTAGGACACAATATGGTCTTTTACTTATTTTAACTAAACTTTTTCCATAATTTAATTTCTTTTTGTTAATTTCATTACATTTTTCCATTTGTTTGATGTACCAATCCCCAACATCATATATGCAGAATAAAGTATGTGTTACAAAGATATTGTTATTCTTAGGTTCATATTATTGTATGTATTAGAAACAATAAGATTTACACCTTTACACCGTATTGTTAATTGAAATAAGCCAGACACACAGAGTTAACTATCACATGGTTTTCCTTACATCAGAAACCCAGAGTAAAAAAATAAAGAGCATAATAAAAGTCAGAACATAGAAGTGGGGCGATGGGTGGTTCTCAAGGGGAGGGGTGGAGTGATGGGCGGAAGGAAAGGTAAGGAGTAAAAGGATTGGAGATGTGCTGTGCCTATCGACTACCTCCCCGCCCCCCGGCACGTGACCATTATGTACTCCAAACACATACAAAAAAAAAAAAAGAAGGAAGAAGATCAAGGGATAGAGCATAAGGAATGAAAGAAGTAAGCCATGTTTATGTGCTAACTTCCCATAAGGGATGTAAACATGCTGTGTTACATACATGTACTACTACGCTAAAATTAAAAATGCAAAAAAATAAATGAAAGTATTTTTAAAGATTTTAGAGAATTCTTCACACTTTCTTAGTACTTAGCACTTCCCTTATAGTGCTCCCTCTTGATATCTTTAGAAGGTCCTAAGCTGATTATCAAGAAGAGAATTACGATACATTGTTATAAATGTGTGCTTTAATAAGGTAAGCACGCAGTGAACATGTGAAGTTTGTGAGCTCTTTCCTCCTAAGAGTCAGAAAAATATTAAAGGGCATGGGCCCAGAAGAGGGAGGGCTGCGTATTAGTTTCGCCAATGGTGCAACCATTTCTGTCTAAATTCAGCATAAAAACCACAAGTTAGACAAATCAGAATGAAGTGCAAAGCCTATTCATGGTATTTTTCACGAATTTCAAGAACCTGACAGAAAATACTTATTTTACCTAAATACTTTTAGAGAACATCGTCTTACCCTTAAAGTTCCATCTTGTTAAACTAATTTCTACCATTAAAGTATTGTTTTTCTCACAAGAGAAACAGTTTTTAAAAGAATTTCTCCCTTCAAAATAAACAAGCACATGTATGTCTAAATAAATCTCAAGAGGAAAAGCCTAAGGTTTTGTTTCTGTCTTAGGATGAAAAGGGAGAAACCTTGTTGTTCTGTGTGGTTGGAAATAAGAGCTGAATAACTCAATTCTCCAATGTATTTAAAGATACGCAGAGACTTCACTGTTGAATTTTTAAAATGAGCTCTTACACAACAAAATTGTGTGCCATGTGAATGAATTCAATAAAAGATTGGAGATATAAAACTAATCACAGAAATACTTGTCTGATTTCATTTCTGAACGATTAAAGCATTCTAATAAAGCTCTTTCATTTTAGCCATTAAAAAGTAAAATCCAGATTTTAAACTTGGCATTCTTAAGCTCTATCTCAGGAAGATGCATACATGTACAGGAAAATAAATGCAAACACAGTTCATCTGGATCATTAAAACATCTTTAGGTGATTTGGTTCTTGAAATGATAAAAGAGCCGATTACCTGACACGCAGAGGTAGTACCTGTCCTGGACCGAGAACTCTATTTCTATAAACTCATACAGATTCTGCGAGAGTGGCTTGAACAGTTTCTTCTCCAAGTCCTCTTTTACCAGTGATGACATTTTCTCCAGTTCCACTTGGCCTGATTTCTGGCTCAAGCTCGCGCTTTCCTTTCGCTCTGAGAGTCTTGCTAGGATTTGCAAGTCTCCCCACCGTCACGCTCTTTGCCTTCTCATTCAGAGCGAACTCAGGCTCTGAGTGCGGCGGCGGCGCGCAGCCCCTCACTGCGGTATCTGCCCAGGGGCGGCCGGGAGGCAGCAGCCCGAGCAGCAGGGCGCTGGCAAGGTCGGCGGAGCGCGGCGTCCAGCCTCGGGCTCAGGAAGGTTGCTCGCGGGAGCTCTCCCGTGACTCCCTGACTGGGAGCGTCACGGATCTACTTGTGGAGTCTCCTGGTTATTCCCTTTCCCCTTGCACAGCAGCACTACGCAGAGTTGGACCACTGTTCCAGCTTAGTGCCATTATATAGAACAGCTGTCTGATTCTATTGATTGGGATCAGCTTCCATTAAGAACTTTGCTCTCATCGTCAAAAGAAAAGACACTCGCGCCTGCTCCTAACACCTCCAACAAGTCTCTTTCCTCTTCCTGCCGTGCGTTCGGACCTCTCTGGGTCTAAATTACTTTTAAAATGGAAATTCAAAAGGGCCCTCTTAATCCTAATTATCTTCACTCACAAACACTCCATTTGCTTCTTGGGGGGGGGGGGTTAACCTGCTATCTTCAAAGAGTTTAGAGACCAGTACCAGCAGAGTACTCTAAATTATCATCAACTCGTGAAAGCGCTGTGAGGCCCAGAAGAGAAGGGAGCACAACCTAGAAAGCGCACATACAAGGCTGGAAGGGTCTGAAGCAGTGCTGTGGGATATGTCTGGAACTGGAGGAATGAGGAAAGTAGAGGGGTAGGAGAGGAGGGGTATATTGCACTTGAGGGTCAGGATTGCATGGTTGTAGACCTGCACCCTGAACACAAGGGTGTGCTCTGCAGGAACTGGGGTCTTGCAAAAATCAGGGGCAGCCAATGGAATGATATGAAGATATGGGCTGCTAAGAGGTGATTAGGCCAGTGGGCTTCTCCCTTATGGAGAGCATCAAGACCCTGCTGAAAGAGGCTTCCTGAGGCCTTTGGCTAGCTTGCCCTTATGCTTTCTGCCACTGTAGCACCCAGAACTCCGATGTTCTGGAGAAGGCAGCTCCTACTACACTGCTACATGGCGCCTCGATCTAGAGCTTTCCAGCTTTGAGAACTGTGAGAAAGATTTTTCCCTCCGTAAATTACCTACTCTGTGGTAATTTGTTATAATGGCACAGGTGACCAAGACAGGATTGGAAAGGATAAGAAAGTGTCTTTATTTTCTTGAGTTATAGGACATGTGAACTAAAACAAATGTCAGAAAGAAGCATTGGGCCATTCATGCCAGGTTGATCCTTTGGACTTCATCAGTAGAAGAAGAGAATTGATGAAGGTTTGGGGACATTCATTCAGTAATTCATTTAACACATTTTTTAAAAAAAATCAAGGGTTGGCTATGTGCAAGGCAGACTTTAAGCTGGGGATATGACAATAATTAAAAAAAAAGTTAAATCCTTGTTCTGTGAAGCTTAGTGTAGTTGGGAAAGAAAGTAACAAAGCAGTAGTGCATTCAGGGTGCACTCAGCTGCAAGTAAAAGAATATAGGTAAAAGTATAAGTAATCTCCTGCATCAAAAGGTTTACAGATAGGCACTCCAAGGTCAGCTAAAGGTCATAGCTGTGGGCCCCAAAACATTTTCCATTCTGGGGATCCACCATCCTCAGATATGGACTTCTTTTTTTGGGGGGCCAGGAAGTAGTCCTCAGGCTGTTACATTTCAGCTCAAAAGAAAGAAACAGGGGGCCAGGGAGGTAGTTCAGTAGAATAAGCACTTGCCTGGCAAGTGCAAAGTCCTGAGTTCAATCCCTTGTTCCAGAAAAAAAAAAAAAGAAACTAAGAAAGGAAGGAGGGAGGGAGGGAGGAAGGAAGGGAGCAAGGGAGGGAGGAAGAAAGAATAGAAGAAAGGGAAGATCCCTGAACAGAAAGTATTTGTCACTTTTGGTTGCTATTCTGGGAGGTCAGATTTTTTTCTAACAAAGAGGAAGGGAAGGGAATGACTGTGAGCAGGCAATGTACAATGTTTTCCGTGGTTGCTCTCAAGAAAAATTAATGGTAGGCCTGTGGCCAGGTGGAACTGTGGGTGAAAACATTTAATTTCAGGAGCCTTAGTTGCCTCATCAGAAGAACAATCTCTAGGGTCTTTTCCTGCTTTTGTGTTCTTCTATTCTGCCTGTGACTCTGGAAATCTACTGCACTAATTTGGGCAAGAGAAGCAGAAGAAATAGAAGAGAGGGAAGGTGTAAAAGGTATACCTGCATGAAAAATCTGGAATGATGGCACCCAACGAGATTTGGAAGATGGAATCCATGTAACTACCTTGCAGGAGGGTTTTTCAGAGGAAAATCTTCCCGTGATAGCAGCCCAAAGCGGTATAATTTCCAACTTGTATATTTAGGTTATTTTTTTCTTGATGTTTTAGTTTTCATGTGGAGAAAAATAGACGAACAGCAGTCATAGAAACTCATCAATATTCTCATTGAAATAAGAACTAGGTATATATTTGTTTGAAAAACCTTATGTTTTGTTCCTTCCCAAGTCCACAAGAGCAGAAGCCGTGCATTTTGGACTCATTATATTTCCAAAATATGCAGTCTGCAGGGCCTGATACTTCATGGATAGTATTACACTCATTTTTCAACCATTAATTTATTTATAAATATTTGCTAATCAACAAATTAATGAATAAAAAATGACTTTAAAAATTTCTTCTTTTTTTCTTTGGCAGAACCAGGGATTGAACTCAGGCCCTTGGGCTTGCCAGGGAAGTGCTTATTCCACTGAGCCATCTCCTGGGTCCCAGCTTTAAAAAATTTCTTTGCACAACTGTTTTGTGCAAAAACAGAGAGGGCACAGAAACAGAGAGGGCAGCTGTTAGGCCTACCCGTCCCCTACCCTACAGCAATATGCATTTGTTTTTGTTGTCTTGAAGACATGGTCTTCAAATGTTCTCAGGTGCTCTTCTGGAGGAAACACAGTAACCCTCTCTTCAAGTCCTTATGATTACCTCAAAGATATGCTCACAAAGATAAATATGGGGGCCTGGGATATAGCTCAGCAAGTCCCAAACAAACAGAAGAAAGAAGGTGTGGCTATACATTCCAGTTTGTTCTTAAGTAACACTCAAAGGGAAGCTCAGGAAGTTACAAGGCAACATTAAAAATTCCCAGATGTCCCTAATGTGTTTCTTACAGAGAAGGAGTTTTTAATACCTACTTTGGCATTAATGAGCTGCAGTTGATCCAGTATCCCAGGTAAAGCAATGCAATATGTATATGTGTAGACAGAGCCTAGCTAGTATAGACAGGGATAAGTTACTCAGAGGGAAAGACCTTCTTGGACATAAGACTTGTCAATTAATCTTTGTGTTGACTGCAGAGTAGAAACCTGGTTCTAGAAAACCAGAAACTGGAGAAGTCAACCGTAATTCTAAGTCTAAAAATAGTGTAAGTCTATTTTATCCTTATTACTTCTGTTTTCAGAGGTTTAGGAATGATTTTCAGTTTTGGAATTTTGCTTTAATCCCCTCCCAATCTAGGTCTTAAATTTGTGGATTTTTTTTCTAAGCACAGAATGATTTATTCGCTGGGGAGTAGATACCCCTGTTATGCTTAAATAATGGGATGACCCTGCGAGAGAATGGTATGATCAATTCCTTTTGCACAATCATGAATTATGGAATGATGGGTCCCCACAGCCAGTTAATGCCACTCTCGAGGTAGAGCTGGCTTGCCTGGGAGGTTGCCGAGGGAGAGTCCTCCTAGCTGCTCTGCAGGCGCATGATGCTGTACAAGAGGAGGCTGGGTCCCAACCTCTGTGTCTTTTTTAGGACTTACCTCTGAAACTCTTTTACTTAAGCACAGGCTGTCATTGCCTATGGTTTCACATCACAAAGCACTTGAGTGACCTTTAAGACAGCAGGAAAGTGCCAGATTCTGTGTGCTGGCTTTGGAACTATCCATTGTTTCATGTACCAAAGCTAGGAGGAAATTATCATTGTTCTCATTTTATTCATGAGAAGATAAAGCATTCTGTGGAAAAATGGTGGCCCTCATTAAAGTTTGATAAGAAGGATAATCTGTCTCACATTTTGCTGCTTTCACCTTTGGGGATGTAATGCCTCTAATAAAAACTGTTACTGTAATGATCTTTTCATTAACAAGTTCCTGAACTCCACACATTTTAAGTGACTGTTTACTAGACTGAAAAATGTCACCTCTACATTGTATTTCTTAAACTTACTAGTAGGAATCAAATGGTTGAATGTAAAATGAATTAATTTTATATTACAAACATAAAACATTATTATTGATTTGTATCATGACTCTAACTTAATTCACTACTTCTTTAGTGATTCTGGCTTAATGTATGTGAGTATGTGTATGTGCAATGGTGTGTGTGTGCACAGTTTCATGATTTAGGCTAAGTTTCCAATAGGCATACAGTTTTTCCATAGTGTTCTTACAGAATTGGTTACAAGGTCTCTCACAGGAGACTAAAATCCATAGATGCATAAGTCTTTTAGAAAAATTGTGTAGTATTTGTCTATAACCCATGCATAGCCTTCAGTATTCTTTATATGATGTCTAGTCCCCTATGATGTTATGAAAGGTAGATAATAGGCAACCAGTTGTTATGCTGTATTTTAGGGAATAATTGCAATAAAACATGTACATATTCAATGCAGATGCAATCCTAAAAATATTTTCAGTGTGTGAATGACTGAAGCCATGCTGCAGAATCCACAGAAATGGGGTCAGCTGTACTTTCTGAGGTATTCTCTTGCGTTGATTCATTTTCATCTGGTTTTAGAAACCCTGTAGAGTCCAATAAGTTGGATTATTAAGGGTTGTTAGAGAACACAGTCCTATGACAAAAAAGAAAAGGACAGTTACTTGTCTCTGTGAACGCTCTTTGCCAGGTCTCTGTAACCTTCAGATGTGGACTTGCTGAGCTCCTGGCACCTCAGCCTTAAGTTTACCAAGAACATTCCAGAATGTGTTATGGAGAAAGGCTTCAGAGGTCCACAGACTGTGCCAGGGCACTCATTAGGAAGGGAGGCCTCCCTGAGTCACTGGAGACAGAGTACTCCCTTGCTCAGAATGTTCTGGTATGACTTCAAAACATAGAGAGCCTTTTTTTTTAACAGGAAAAACAAAAAGAAAAACCTAAGAATATCCTATGAAGAAAAATTCTTTTCATGAAGTACATATACAAAGTGATTTTCAAAGAAGAACTTTTATAAAATTTTATAAATGTTCAAGAAAAAAGATGTAGAAAGGTTTACATTTTCTTCTGCATGCTGTAGAATATCAAGAACAAGTTTTGATTTGTTTTACTTTGTTTCCATGGAATATGTGATTATGTTCACAAAGAAACTACTTTAAAACCGTAAGGCAGTGAAAATACATTTATATAAAATGACTTTGTGGGTACTTAGATATATTAAAGCACTTAAGCAGATGTTTTTAAATATAAGGGCATTTCAAATTAGCTAATGGAGCAAAAGTCACACCACTTTTTTTTTTGTCACACCACTTTTTGATAATCATCTAATAATAATTTCTGATGGCAGCTATTACAACCAACCAATCATAATAGGGGTGGGTGCATAGTGCCAGCTACTTGCTAGGGACAGAGAGCTTTACAAATGTGAGGTTATTAAATCTTCCTGATAGCCTAATAATATAATTTTATTGCTCAAATTTTACGTGCTAAGAGGCCTAGGCACAAGTTACTGGCTACCTGCCTGTGCCACACTGTGGTGCCGCTGAAGTCTAATGTAGCTGGTCTTGCTCTATAGCTTCTGAACCTTTTCACTCTGAGATGTTTCAAATTTGCCTGAGTCCAGGAAGATTTGAATAGTTCAGGGATGGTGAGAACACACTCCTCTCATAGCAGGTGCTTAATAAACATCACAGGAATAAATTAATGGATGAAGGAATGCAGTGTTAGTTGTCTTTTAAAAAGCTTTAGCCTTCCTCTACTTACAACCCCAAATGCAACTAGTAAAGTCAACATAGAACACACAAAGAGTATCTATTGTGTTTCTTTGTTCAGAATTTCCCTTTTCTTGTTATTTATCTTCCTGTTAGAAGAATTAATCTTACAAGCTATGGAGCCACTCTCAGTGTTTTTTCCTGGACCACAAGAAGGAGCATATGAACCCCATGTGGACTTTCCTAATCACAATTCACCTCCTTTCCCTGGTTACAGGGCTGATTTGGGGCTGTGCATAGGACTCAAGCAGGATTATGCATAATCTATTGTCTCCTAGTGCCAAGTCCACTCTTCTGGCCTTGCCTTGTGATCTTGGAGCTGAGCACTACAGACATGTCTCCTTTGCCTGCCATTGGACTGTCATAGACCAGCAGGAGAGGGCAGGGGAGTGAGGCTGCGGGTCACAGCAGCAGGCAGGTGCTTGCTTTTGGAGCTCTGGTCTTGTGTTACTATACTTGTTGGAGAGGGAGACCAGGGGCTGCACAGAGGCGTGATAGCTGTGTTCTGAGGCCACACTTACAGCTCAGGAAGACTATATCAGTTAGTATCTATAAAGCTCTTAGGATAGTGCTCAATAACATTATATGCCTCTGGTTATTATTATGAACTGTTTTTTATTAGTTATATGAAATAATGTGATTATTACTCTATCAGTAACAATTTCTCACCAGCTGTGCTCAGCCACACCCCTGGAAGCGGTGGGCTTCACGTATAGTCTGTGCCCACCTTCCTGCAAGGGCAAGCTGCTTCTAAAGAGTGACTCTGGCCTGTATCCATGGCAATTCCTTCTCCCTTCTCCCTAATTCATTCTTATGTTAGCTGCAAACCCTTTGAAGAGGTTTCCAACTCATCCTGGTGTGTTATGGGAGGATTTCAGTTTTTAGCTCCTTTCTTGCTCACACATCCTGGGCCTAGAATTATTAATGGCTCTTCTGTTCTTACTATTTCTGTGTCCATTAGAATCCTTTATTTTTCCTGTTATTTTTTGTTTTTAGTCACTTTTATTAAAAAATAATTAATTACCTACCTTCTGTTATTCTAGTTAGAGATTGTTAAAATTTCCTTGTTTAAATATCTAGTGTGGGTCTTGACCTATCTGGTGGTTTCTTCTCTAAAAATTTTCATAGACTGTGGAAATAAACAGATAAGACAATCTTTTTTTTTCTTGCTACATAAGAGTGGAAGGCAAGCTGCGGTTGCTGGAGGCCATCGTTCCCAGTGACAGAGGGACTATTTTCAGTTAAAAGAGAGAAAGAAAGAGAATATGAGGTCATGCAAAGAGAGCAAAATTGATGTGAGGGGGATGATGATGGAGACATTGCTGATACCATTATGTGACACCTTGGATCCAGCCGTGCCTGAAGAGAGCCCTTCAGTCATCCAAACTGAGCTACTGTTTTCTGTTTCTTAAGTTGAATTTCTTTTTCTTGAAGTTTTAGGGGTATGCATTATGATATAACGCAGCCTTACCACAAAAGAAATAGCCACTCATTCACTTTTTTATTTTTAGTGTACCTTTAATTTTTAAAAAGATCACCACTTTTATTTACAATCTGCTGAAGGCAATTTCAGAAGACTGTCTGCTGTGAGCCCACTTTCAGAAGAGGGAGTCTGTGGTGGGCAGGGTGGTGTCCACTGCAGTGGTGCCCAGCCAGGTCTGAAGAATCAGGAGGGGCTTTCCTAGGAGACTGGTCACCCAGCTTGGAAGTGACAAAGGATGTCTTGGAGCTGTTCAAGCCTCACAGTTAAAGTCAAAGATGAACAACAGTAACTGAACCATCCAGTATAGCTGTTGTACTTACTTATGGGGATGTTGTTGATGCAGAGCTTGGAAAAACTCCTCCACTTTCAAAGAAACTGTATTAACCATATTTTCTGTGATTGAACGCCTTGACATATAAGCCTTGCTGACCCTGGACGGTTGGTCCCTTCCAAGGTTGAAGAATTCTTAGAGGTAGAAAAGGACCTGTGTTACCTGTGAGGAAATCTTTCAAATGCAAGCCAACCCATGGAGTCCACACTCTTCACACTCTGCCACCTGCCCTATCCTTACCCGAACCTAAGGCTCATGTTCTAGATAACCAGGAGCAATCTCTGTGCTTAGAGCCCACTGCAGTTACCCAAACTAGCCAGTCCTAAGCCTGCTCATCCAGCCACAGAAACCCAAATAAAAGCTCCTGCCAAAAATTTCCCCCTTCTCAGCCCCCTGACCAACCATCTCACTTCCCTGTGGCCTCCATCCCCCGTGGCAAGGAAAATGGCCCTTCATCTTGGAAGCTGAATACAAGAAACCCATCTTTCCCATGGCAGCTGTGCTCCTATCTATTGGTCTTCCTCAACCTTCCATTTCACATCAATACATTACATTTTAGAGCAGAGACCAAAGTAAAAAAAACTCTCATCTTCCTCCAGTCCTGACCAAACTAAAGTTCCCTGGAAACAGACTATCATGTCTGCCTTTTACCTCTGTGTCACCAGTAACTCACATTTACAATCATAACCACGACACAGGGCTTTCCAAGCATTCTTCATCTATTTCACCTATATTCATTCCTTCTTTCTAATTTCACTCCACTCCACTTTGAGCTCTTAGGATAGCTAGCCAGCCTCAATTTGGGTTGTTCCTTTTATCTTTCCTTCTTTAAACTTTTACTCATCCTCAGTTCAAATGGCAATACATCCACAAACTTCTCCTAACCTTCTTGACTAGGGGTAGATCTTCTGTTTCCTTAACTGCTGCACTGCTTCAGTTCATTCTCTTATTGCACATTGTGCCTCTTATTCTGCTTACTATATGTGTCATTTTATGCGCTAGATTACAATCTCCTTAAACAAAAGAATCACACTTCAGACATTACTATATTTTCATTCCAACACAGCATATGACAGGTGTTGTTCTATGAACCATTGGATGCAGAGCAAAATACTAGATTATAGAGCTTTTTAGGGCAAGAACTGTTGTATTTCTATTTGTATATTCGGGGATATCTACACAAGATCTTTCCTATAGGTGATCAGATAATAATTAGTGAATCAAGTAACCCTGTAAGATAAGCAGACTGAGTAGTATTAATAATCTTATTTGTCAGATGAAACTGTGGTTCAGAACAAAAAATGCTTTTCTAAAGGTCACCAAGTTGTTACGAAGTGATTGAGCTGTGATTAGGCTGCAGGCACTTTGCCATACTTGTCTGGAGTATGTCCTACTACCCATATGACAAAAATACCTGGCTGAACTGAGTCACTTTTCTATGGTAGGAAGATAAAGTAGTCACTGGGAAAGGAGACCTCACTTAGCAAGATCATGCTCTCCATTGTGTACATTGGTTTTGAAGTCCTCTCAATTTTCATAAGATTAGACACACATTATGACCTTTATTGACAACAGATACTTGGATGTGTCTCTATAATTGATTTAATAAAAGGTAAAGACTTAGAATATCACTGCTTCTACCTAAGATAAGCAACTGGCAGGTGAGCAGAATCTAGCATGATTTTCTTGAGAATGACATATAGTAAGTTGAACTGAATCTCGCTGTTTGCCCAGAATTTTTACTGGTTGAATTCACTCCACACCTACCTACACACCAACCTTGGCAATGTCTCATTAGCTATTGACACATTACTAAACTCTGATACAACTTAAGTGCCAAAGACTGGCCACAGCTGGTACATTTGTCAGTCTAGTCAAGGGGCCAGAGAGATGGCTCAGTAGAATAAGCGCTTGTCTGGCAAGGGCAATGGCCTGAGATCAATCCCTGGTTCTACCAACAACAACAACAACAGCAAAAAAAAAAAAAAAAAAAAAAAAAAAAAAAAAAAAAAAAAAAAAAAAAAAAAAAAAAAAAAAAAAAAAAAAAAAGAGGCAGAAAGCACAACCATTATTTTGATATAGAAGTTTTGAGATGAAGAATTATTGGCTAGGCTAAAAAAAAACCAAAACCAAAACCAAAAAAACCCTTTAATAGGAAAGACAAAAAACAAATCCTGTGTTAAGGTTATAACCACCCTTGTCCTGGGGAAATAAAATGAAAAAGGCTACAGTGATTAACACATAGAGGAACAGAGAAAGGGCCCCACAGTGCTGGTATTTCTGAGGTCCCAGGAGGGACCTTTCAGGCAGTAGGGGCTGTCTGATGGGACATAATGAAAGTAGTTTCTCCAGTGCTAGAAAAACTGCAGACCACCACAGGAAGGTACTGCCACTGCCAAGGGGAAAAAACACTGCTGCCGCATCACTTCCTGGAATGAGAAGCCTCCCAGGAAGAAGAAGCTACCAGGACACCGTTGGGACCCTTCTTCCTTTCCCAGCCTTTCCGGTCTCCTGTGGGGCTCTCTGTTGAAAAGGCTCAGAATGAGCCCCTTGGGCAAAAACACAGCTTGCAGAATGGAAAGCCTTCCATAGGTATGGAAGGACGGGTTTGAAGCTAAGAGAGGGTAGCTAAATAACGTTGAACAGTTTGCTGCCCCCTGCCCCCACATGTCGCAGGTACTAGCAATATCACGGCATTATGATGTTTAAGACAGTACATTATAGAGTCAGTTTGACTGGACCTACCCCTCAGCTTTGCGTCTATCAAGCTGAGCAGCTTGGGCAAGTTTAATGAACCTATTTCCTTATCTGAAAAAACTAGATAAAATTATCTTACAGGCTGTGGTGAGAGTAAAATAGAGCATTAGGGAAAACCACTAAAAAGTAGTGTTTAGCAGATAAAATGGACAATAATTATCCATTTTTAATTGTAGCCACAGTGCCCAAATCAGATGCATCATTGTCGGAGCATCCCATCAAGGTATCCTATAAAGTTACCAGGGCAACATCTTTCTGGTTCAATTTCTAGGGTTGCCAACTGCTACCTGAGCTTTTCTTACATCAGCTAATCTCTTTTATCCTCCAAATGTGGGCAGCTGACATCTAGCTCTCAAAGGGAGGGAATCTCTGGCCCTTGGCACTGAACTTGACAGGAATCCAAACAATCCATATGCTAAGGTTAGTGACTATTTGAGTGTTCTAGAAGAATGCCCATGTCTATGGCCTCAACTCACCGAGGTCCTCCGCTCCTAGGTTCATGGACTGCCTGCTGATGGCTGACTCACTGACTGCCCTTTAAACTGGAGGAAGGGATGGGGATCCCTGAAGAGCACCAGAAACTTCTGCCCCTTGTGTGCCACTCCCTGGACACACCCTATCTCGCTGGTCAGAAAAGAGCACCCACCCACAATTGCCAGCTGAGTTTGGGAAAGGATGTCTATTTCTTCAAAATTCACCTACAGCTATGAAAACTTCATGACGTGAGCTAAGGAGAAAACAGAGCCTGAAGCAAAGCATTCTTGCTAGTGCTTTACTGGGGGTGCCACCTCAGGATGGCATATGTGCGGGATGCCTGGAGAGGGTGGGCAGTTTTGCACTCCTGCACCTGAAACAGTGCCAGAAGGAAACACAACTGACCTTTTGGTCACTAGGAAGTCTCCAGATAAGGCTGTATGTAATTATTGTGTCTTGAAGCAGTTCACTGTGGCAGAGAAATGAAATGAATTTATCTCTTGGCTCCTTCCTGCCTTGTGTCTCCTAGTGCTCAGTTTGCCTCTCTTGTGTTATTTGCTCTCTGGGCAGATGATGGGATGTCTGTGTCCTAAGGTCCTCAGCACAGAGCCTCTGTGGTCTGTCAGGCTGGAGTTGGTGTTGGAACTGCTATGGCTGCCACCATGTGGGTGTGACCAGGGCTGGGCAGTCTCTGGTCTTCCCTGTGAAGGAAGAAACCTCCTGAAGTGCAGGAAAGAGAGCAGGTGGTAGCAGGGAGGAGCGCTGTCCTTGGAGCAACATGGGGCCAGGGACATGGAGTGAATCTGGGGATGGGAATAAATTGAATCTAAAATAGACAGTGAGTGGGAGAAAATCATACAGTGAAAATATTTGGAAATATAAATCAATTTAAGGAAGTGGAAAGTACTGTAACAGAAGGATACATCTAGATACAGATTTGCAGAGCAGGGGAGAAGGAGGCCTCTGTCAATACATGAAGCCAGAATGGCAAAGAGGTGGTTCTGTCCTAGGAAGTAGGACTAAAGCTTCCTTTTCCTTAGCCATAGGTGGTGTTTAGGATTAGTCTTTTTCATCTCCCTAAGACTCATCTACTTTACTTAAGAGACAGGAGAGAAGCAATGCTAATTCTTTTAGTTTTAAGAGAAGCATATGTTGCAGTGAGATAATTTTACAGAAGAAATTTACATATAGTCTTTTTAAATTTTGTTATTTATTAAAATGAAGAATTGTAGTCAAGGGCATTCCCAGACAGAAACTTTTAAACTTCAGATTGTACCACTGGGGTCCCACAATAAACTATTTTTCTAGAAAGCCAAACAGAATTGTGGCCCTGGCTATAACAGCAGTGACCACACAGCTGAGGCAGTAGACACATCTCTGGGCTTCTGCAAAGAACAGCTGTGGCTGTAATGAGCTTGGGGGTAGCCCATGTGTGAGCGTGGATGAGCTCCATGATCCTGGGCATGGTTCTTAATCTCCCTGACCTTTTGCCTGATCTTATCTACTCTTTAGAGGACCAGTAGTGAGTGGATGCTTTGGTAATGTCTCATATAACTATATATTCCATGTTCATTAGCATTGTTATTATAAAATGATAGAGAGCCATGGGCCATAACACCTATTTCAAATTTAATAGTTCATGATTCTGTTCTGATTCGGTCCTTTATTGTGAATGCTCACAGAGCACTGCTTGTCCTGTATTACCTTGCCCTCAAGAGACACACAGCTTGGCTGTGACAGTCCTGTGAGAGGAGAGAACATACTAGGTTATCTACATTATTGTGATCATGACTGGTATCTTAAGAGCACAGTAATTTTTATTTAGAATTCTGAGATTGATGGCTTTTCAAGCACTATTCTGAGAAAAAAACACTCTGGTAGTGTTGGAGGATATGCTGATGATAGGTCCTTATTGTTCTTTAGAAAATTATTTCGTAGATGCCCATTAGTTTACCTTCAACTGACAATTAATGGCATATTGTTGGAAGCACTGTGCAGAAAGGGTTTCATTCTAAAGTCTGGAGCATGGTAAATTATATATTATGACTTAGTCTAACTGCTCTGTATAATGATATCATATTTCTAATGGAAATATTAACATTAAAATTAATATTAGACTGAGGACTCCAGTTGAATTGAAATGGAAATGTTTTCTATTGCCATGAAAGCGGTCATGGGTGGGTTTTGGAATCAGTTAGTTTAAAAAATACTGTACACAAGAAATAAAGACTATCTTATTCATCAATAGCAAAATCTCTCTAACATTTAGAGAGCAACATCAAATGCAGGACCCCCTAAATCCCATCCAATTTGAACTGAGAAGATTGATAAGAAAATGAGGAAAGGTGCATTATTTTAGAAGTATATTTGGGTTAGAAAAAACACCACTAATAAGTTATGCTAAGCAATATGGAGAAATCTGCAGTATTAGGCACTTAATAAAACATGAAGAAAAGTAATTTAAGAAGGCTACAGCAGGACTCCCAGAAAAGTGTATTTTAGAATACGCAGGAATGTGCTATTACAAGCTCCAATCTGTTTGTAGTGAGCAGAATGCTGAACTCCAGTTTAAAACATGTGGCTTCAAAAAAAAATGAATAAATAAAACATGTGGCTTCAAGGCCCTAGCCACTTCTGAATTACTTTGGCCTCTCCATTCTTTGCATATCTGTAAAACTTGGGGGACTTACAGCCATTGTGAATTTTTGTTAGTGTCATTTGTTTATATCAAAATTTTATGGGCATATAGGTTCAAGAGATAAATATTTTCAAAACCTTCTTTGTAAAACCACTGTGCTTTCCTGATGGTTTTCCATCCTCAGAGGAATCTGCTTCCAATCCTGAGTTATTTCTTTAAATATGTGCCTCTGTATCTCCTAAGTTACAAGCTTAAATGGTGGTTTTTCTCAAGTGTTTAATTCAGTGGGAACTGGGTTTTCCCACTCAGTTCCCAACATTTTCCTCATCCTAAACTGAAACTCTGAGCACAGTAAACAGTAAATCTTCGTCCTTCCAGCCCATCCCTAGCAGCTACTTCTCTTCTTTCTCTCTCTCTAGATGTAAATACTTTATATATCCCATATTTATACAATCCTTATTCTTTGTGACTAGCTCACTCAATTGAGAACGACTTACAGGTTCATCAAAATTACAGGGTACGTCAGAATTTTTTTTAAGGCTCAACAATACCCCAGTGTACATGAATACTTGATTTTGTTTACTCATTTAGGTGTCAGTGGGCATTTGGGTCACTTCTACCTCCTGGCTATTGTAAATAAAGCTACTATGAACACTGATGTACACATTACTTGTTCATGTCCTGCTTTCTGTTCTTTTGAATATGTAATCAGAAGTGGAATGGTTGGAAGGGGTAACTTGTTTATTTATTTATTTTTGAGAAACTGTTGTATGTTTTCCATAGTGCCTGCGTCATTTTACCTTAATTTCTCTATTATTTTCTGTTGTGTTTTAAAATATGGAATATTTCATGAACTCAAGCATGTGAACTATTAAGAATATATACGGTATTCAAAGTGGAATTGGTAGGTTCAAAGAAGAATTGTTGGGCCAAAATATTAGGGAACATTTTATGATATCTTTAGGTTATATTCATTTTAATATTTGCTATATTAATTTAGCCTTCTGGCTCTTATGGGGGGACTTGCTAATCTGCTCTGTATAGCTTCAACTTAATATATATACTGCCAAAGCAAGCACTGTGTGTGTTTTTGTTTTCTATTTTCTGAAACATTTCCTTAACTTTCCTTTCCTTCCCATCAATTATGTTTTAGTTTATACTGTTATACCTGTACGTTCCAACAATGTTGGTTTCCTGAATGTGTTTTTAAAGAGAACATCTTAATCTTTTTTCTTTATGGATAAAATAACATTTCCTACCTACCTGGGCAATTAATTATAGTCACTTCAAGCCTTCTCCTGCCTATCATCATCTCTACTTCTCTAAGTTGTCTCTCACTTATTCCTTTGTTTAATTTTCTGCCCTGTAACCTCTCTCAGCTAGCTTGAAGCCCATGGTTACTTGTTTGTATTTAGGATCTCTGAGCTGTTTGGAAGTTGTGTGCTCGACTCTCAAGTTCATCAGAGAGTGGTTTTCCAGGGACATTTTGTGAATCTTTACATTTTTTTATAGGGCTACTCATGCTTCCTAGAGAATTGTTTTCCAATGTGTTGCTTAAAAGCTGTCATCCTGGATCATTTCATTTTGGAGTGTGTCAAGATAAGAGACTGGAGTGTGGTGGGATGTGTTCATGACATTCAGTTATGTAACGTTCTGTTAATTCCACTAGATTTGGTACAATATCCAATGGAGGCTAATTTACTCCAGTCCAGAAACTGTTTCCTAGGATAAAGGCTCCAGTACTTGGATGGGTGGTGGAGAGACATTGGATTTGCTGCAGAGTGTGAGAGATTGATCTGAAGATTTAACTGCTTCTTAAACATCACTCACTCTTCATCTGCTCTACTTTGTTCTTAACTTTCAGGGTTATCTGTAGCTGCAGGTTCCAGAAACTTCTTGGGATCAGTAGTGGAACTGTTTGCTTCTTAGCTTCTGCCTACAGGTGTAGGATTGAGGTCTAGAGCAGATGTCTGACCAAAAGGCACAACACTTCGGTTAGATAGGACAATAAGTGCTGGTTATCTCTTATATAACATGGTAGCTGTATTAAACGTGTATTATATGTTTCAAAGTAGATAAAAGAGATGATTTTAAATATTCTCATCATAGATAAGTGACAAATATTTGCAATGAAAGATATGCTAATTAACCTAATTTGATCATTCCACACCGTACTCATCTATAGAAACATCATATAATACCTGTACACAAAATTATTGTCCATTAAAAAATAAAACAAAAAACCATGTAAGTCAATTCTTATGTACTGTTTCCCAACTTGCAACATTTTGTCACAATGTTTCCTCTCCTATTCTTTTTTTTTTTTTCTGGAACCAGGGATTGGACTTAGGACTTTGCGCTTGCCAGGCAAGTGCTTATTCTACTGAGCCATCTCCCTGGCCCTCCTCTCCTATTCTTTTTACCTTGTGTGTTTTACAGTAATTTTTTACTGTCATTTTTGTAGAATATTAAGGTAGTAAAATATGCATATGTTCAATCTTCTCCTTTTCTTCAGATTGTTACATATTTTCTATTGAATCTGAAATGTGAACAATAAGCAAAATCTCAAAATCTGAAGCATCCAAAGGTTTGTTGTACAAGGTACAGTTATTTCCTAGTTACTGGGGCCCATTTTATAGCAGTTGTTCATTCGCTCAGTATTTTAATTATTATAGTAGATAGGGGCAGAAAGGGTAATGAAAATCCTAATAACTCGTTCCATAATTTACCTTTTCTGATATAAAGGATTCAAAAAGACAAATGTTAAGAGTTCTGACTAAAAAGGAAGGGTTTACTGTTTTAGATCATTTATGGTTTATTAACCTCCGGTTAGTGTCATGTATTTTCAATGTGTTAAAATAGTATTTCTTTTGGTAAAAATGAGTAAAGGAATATATCATTTCAAAATGGTATCTTTATTAAAAATACTTTCATGCTTATCTTTTGATGACATATTTAAATAAAAAACTTGAGGCTCTAAACAGACCTGTCAAGCAAACTTACAGCTCAGAGAATCTTTATGGGTTGGGAAAATCAGTTTTCTCTTCCATCTGTGTCTACTTGGTATAACTGTCCATTATCTAGAGAAGAGTTTGGTCAGGGAGGAGGAGACTTTGAACAAAATGGTTATCATTTATAATTACTATTTCCTCACCATCTGCTAAGTGCTTAGTGTTAACTTTCCTGTCACTGATTCCCACAACTTAAAGAGGGGGAATTTAGTTTGGCTTATGGCTTCAGAGAGATCAGTCAATGGTTATCTCACTGCAAGACAAAAATACTATGGTGGAAAGTGTGGCAGTGAGAAGCTGATCACTTCCTCACAGCCAGAAAGGAGAGCAAGGAAACAGCCCCAGAGAGCAAGAAGCCAGGTACAGAATTCAAGATCACCCACCTCTATGACCCACTGAAACACACACACAAGTACGCTTTACTAAACTCCTGGTTTGTGCACCTCCCAAACCAGTCAGCTTGATGAACTTAAGGTCACACCTTGCTATGTGAAAAAGGCTTTGCATACATTTTCTCATCAATCTTACTATGATCTTCTTTCTTTACAGGATAGAAATTGAGATGCAAAGAGTCAGGAAGTGTGTTGAAAGGCACACAACCTGTGAATGCACAAACTAAGTTTGGGACCCAAATCTCTCTGAGGTGAAAGGTCAGGTTCTTTCTATGTGTGGCCTCCTTTTGGACACAATTCAGCTGCTTGATCTAGTGGTGAAATAAAGGGAAATAGGTAATTACAATAACTTGTGCCAGGGCTTGTGGAAAGTTAGAGATGGGGTTAGAGAACCCTTGGGAGGAGTATATGAGAAGCCAGCTGCAGGAAGTCATCTAATCAGAGACCCAGTGGAATAGTGAGAGCTGGCTAGAGAAGGGATGAAAGAACGTTTCCAGCTAAGTGATCAAACACACATTCCTGTCCTGGGGGAAATCAGAGTAATTTAACAATGAATGGAGGGAGTTGTAGAACTGAGAAGGATAAAAAAAAAAAAAAGGCAAGACTGAAATCAGGGGAGAGAGTGGGAGGAGGTAAATGCGAGAGAAATTTTTAAATCTAATGAGGGAATTAGGACTGCTCAGGCTGATGTGGAGCCATTTAAAGGTTTTTAGCAAAGGAATGAGATATATACAACCTCATGTTTTACACTGATCATTCTTATAGCTGCCAAGAGAACGGAATTGGATGGTGCTGGGGTGTAGATGACATCAGAAAGATTCTCAGATCTCTGTCTTATACAAGGGGCAGGGGGTATCCCTCACCAAGACAGAGATTCTGTCATAGTATCCATGGGGGGGGGGGAAGTGATCTGATTGACTGGTGCTGATTTTGAAAAAGAAAAATCAGTATATGTTTAGAACTGGATAGATCTTACATTTGCGATCATTATTCATATTGGATTCAGAATATTTTAAATCTTAAGAGATTGGGCCTTCTTGTACCCATTCCTGCATCATTCTCCAGTTTAAAACCTTAATGACTTAAGGAAAAGTTAAAATTGATTTATGTAAGCAATAGCCACTTTCATAGATTTCCTGCTTGAGATGAGTCCTTTTAGGAAAAGGTTATGAGTATTTGACATTTTAAAATGTGTATTTTAAGCAGATTTATGCTTTTTCTAGGTACTGATAATTACTAAAGCTTTACAAAACTTAAGGAGTAGTGAAGTTACAAAGTGTATCTTTTAGAATGAATATAGCTGTATGATAAAGAAAATGTTGCCTGGTGTAATATCTGTGCTCATTGATTCCTTTTAATATTTATGAATTTTAGAAGATGTTACTGTTGCTTATCTAGGGCATCATACAGAATATAGAATATTTAAAGTGATAGAATTACAGAGCTGGAGAGAAATTTAGATAATTAATTTTTTTGCCTTACATTTCAGGAAACTGAATCTTAGTTGTTTCTAAAATAATACATTATAACTGTAATGTGTGATTGGACACACACACAGAAAGATGCTGAAAACTCGTCATATTCTTTCAATGTAATGAAAAAACATAAAAATATGAACTTTGCGGAGAGCACCTGTGTCTTAAGTATATCACTGTCGTTTTAATATTTATACTTTTTAGATGTAATAATATTTCTCTGAAGTTGTTTCAGGAAAACAACAGCATGGATTAACATCACATTAAAGGTGCTGATAGTAAAATGTATAAAAGGTGTCTATAATGTTCAAGTACAAATGGGCATTGGCTTGTGCAATTAAAAAATGGAAACCAACTGAGAAGGCCACAGCATTGCAAGAGAAATCATTGCCATTAAATGTTTGGAAGGGGCTGGGGATATGGCTCAGTGGAATAAGTGCTTCCCTGGCAAATGCAAGGGCCTGAGTTCAATCCCTGGTTCCACCAAAAAAAAAAAAAAAAAAGTTTGGAAAACTCAGAATGTTTGCAAAATGGTTATTTGCATAACCATAAGTTCATACTTTCCAATAATTTACATTTTTGTTGAAATTTTGTAAAATATAAACCTAAAAGCTATGAATTTCATATATACTTGACACTACAATTTAAAGAGTTTATACTACTGTTATGACAAGAGAATGAAAAAACTTATATTTTTACTGAATTTAAAGTTTATATTACTGTTATGACAAGAGAATGAAAACTTATATTTTTACTGAATTAAAAAAAGGTAGAAAGCTTATTTAACCTTTCCTGGTATAGTATAATGTTTCAGCAACTGATCTGAGACCATATAAAATGGTAAATACCTAATTCTTTTTTTTTTTTTTTTTTTTGGCAGAATGGGGGATTGAACTCAGGCCTTGAGCTTGCCAGGGAATCACTTATTCTACTGAGCCATCTCCTTAATTCTTTAATTCATTATTGAAAATAAAACAGTAGACACTTTTTAAAAGGTGAATATTCAACATAATCAGACATCATTTACCACGTAATCTCCGGCTTGTGTATCTCCGCTGAGGTGTTTAACATTCCAGTGTCTTCCGAAAGATAGCATTATTCTCCCCAAACCTTTAAACTTGCTACTCATTTCTTTAAGAAAACATAGATAGGCAGCCTTCTACATTTATATTTCCAAATGTGCATATTGTCCCATGACTTTAAAGATTCAACTGACTTACGCAAACACCGGTGCCTTTCACAGATTTTGCTGTTTTTAGATGGGTTTCCTTTAAAATCAGTTACAGTGCATTTCTCTATCTTTCTGGCATGATTACATGCAGAGACCTTTCTAATAAAACAAAAGTAAAATTAGAGGGCATTCTATTCCTTAACGATTAGCTCATCATGTGGTTGTTAAGTGAGGACACTGTAAGCACCCACAAAGGACTACAGGGTCCTTCCCAGGAAACTGAAAGGCGACCAACCCAGGCTCTTGATATCGTTAAGAAGACCCACCTTAGTAGCACTTAGAGGAGTCAATAGAACAGAACTTCTGGGGCCCTTTGAGCCATTAGTGTGCACAGGGTGGTTCTGCTGGTGTCTTTTTAATCCTTGGGTTCCCTGTCTCGTCCCCGACCCCAGAGCCAGGTGTGGACTCTCTTGGCGTCGGTCCAAGGGGGGTCCGTGCTGCCTCCCACTGCCGCCCTGGGTGCGCAGGGTGAGCGTCCGGAGCTCGGGTGTGGACAGATGGAGCCGAGCTCCTCGCAGCGCTTCTCGGACGGCTTCTGGCCGCCAGGGAGGGGCCGCCCCCATGTCTTTCTCGCTTCGCAACGTTTATTTTAAAGTCGAATATTCCTTTACAAACAAATGCACATGTTATATTCTACCTCCTCAATTTGTCTTTATTAGTTTCATTTAAAACGAAAGCTCAAACTCTCCACTCCCGTGCACACGCTTGTCGGTTCCAGCTGACCCACCCTGGGGTCTCCGCGGGGAACAACTCTGGGGAGCCAGGGTTTGAGTAACTGGGTTTGGGGGGCTGGGTACCCACCCGGTGTTTCAGGGAACCGGGCTGGACTGAGGGCGTGTCCTTCCGGGCTCCGCCCCTGCCGCCTGGCAGGAGCCCGTGGTGTCACCAGGAATTGCTTATGGTGTTGCCTTGACTCTGTTACACCGCTGTGGCCTAGAGGATCCAATGCTAGTAAATATCACAGCCATGAAAATTCCTGTTGCTAGGAGGTGAAATGCTTGTCTCAGAACAGGCCGTCCTAAAATTAACAATGAATTTATTTGTAGAACTGAGGAAAAAGTAGTAGTACGTGTAAACATGATATTAATTTTTCTGAAAGCATCATTTAAAATAGAGAATTGTATTCTTAAAAGTGTAAAAAGTACGTACTACGTTTACTTGACTCTTAATGAATGATAGCGAACTGTGAAGTAAATACATCCTTCTTGAGAATGCATAAATCAGTCAAAATGTTATTGAAATAATAAGCAGCTGTCATTTGCAGCATCAAGATCACTGAAAAATGCTCTCTCTGGTGGAAAGAAGTGCTGTAGAGAGGAGGCAGCGCCTTCCAGACTGGAGAGTTCCGTCCACGGTAGCTCACGCAGTAGCACACTGCATGCTCAGCACTGCTGCCCAGGAGCCTGTGGTTTTCGGACTTCGAATGGCTTTGCTTCCTGAACAAAAGTCATTCATTATTGGTTAACTGATCGCCTCACTTGTAAAAAGTTAAAGATATATCTTATTATCAGGTAGCACTTGATATTAAGTCAGAATAGTGAACAGCAAATAAGTATTTGTCAGAATAATGATCTGCAAATTAACTGCTTTTCTGCTGGAATGATGCAATTCGAGCTGAAGCAAAATATACATGGTGTTCTGGGTGACTGTATCAGGCAAATGAATATATAAGCCCGTTAGACTTCATAAGATCCTTAAAACTCACTCCAACCCACTTCTTAAGGAATCCAACAATGAGAGTTCAGAAATCCTTGTTCTAGATGTTGTCAGGAAGAGATGGACAGGGCTGGATAGTTTGTATGGAATCACATAAAATTATTTGTCAGTTGAAGAAATAAAATTACTAAACACTGGAGAACTTCTTCTGCGTGTCCTAAAGCAGGTGCTTACTTAGCTTGATGTTCTGTGTATTTTAGTAATAGAAACCACAGAGCTGAATTTAATTCCTCTTTTTATACTTTTCTCATCTTTTTTTACAAAGTAGCAATTGTCACCAGCTTCTTCTCTTTGCTTCACCTCATCTCAGACATCTTAAATGTTGTAGCCACCCCCTATGGGTGATATTTTGATAAGACCCCACCCTTTGAGGTAGGGATTAGGAGGAAGAAAAGATTGAACTAGGGGTTGATTCTCTCTTGACCACTCCAGAGCCTGCAGTTTGAAATGGTTATTTTTCAGAGCAACACCAGCATAGAGGCTCTAGGCAATTCCTCGCTGGATTTCAGTTTGTTTCAGGCAGCTTGGTGCAAGTGCAAACTGAATAGGCAAACAGCAGTTCATGAGTTACCACTAAGTATGGACAGTACAGTTGGGATAGATAACGCTGTGTTCTACATAATTCTATGAGAGGCAAGATTTGCATTAATGGTGATTGGACAGGATATTATGTCAATTTCTAGTACTATGGACAACCACTAGGAAAATATCAAGGTAGAAAGTATTAATTATTGAATCTTTGATGTAATTCAAGTATAAAAAATAAGATATGCAAACAGCTACACTCTCTTAATTTACTGATAAGAGACAATACGCTATAATAATGCCTGTAAGTATAAAATCATGTATTCACCTTCTATGATACCAAAACATTATGAAAACAGTTTGCAATGTATTACTTTATCAAATCCATCTTGTCAAGGTATCTTAAAACTATCTCATTGATATTTGTACTTCAATAAAACAAAAATTAAAAAGAAAACAAAAGTTACCACTAAGTTGCTTTTAACTTTGGCTTCATCCACCACGGATTGAGGCTTTTCCATTTCAGGTTGCCAGCATAATTCCTGAATTCAGCTGAGTTTCTAAAAGACTTGAATTTTAATATATATGTTAATTTGTTTCATTTACACTATTAGTTTATTTTGTGTGTTGAAAAGAAAGTGTTGTGTTATTATCTGTTTCTTCTTAGTAGAATTTTTTTAAATCTATGTTTTGGATTATGAGTAACTGCTTTGATAATAATGATGCACAGTGTATTAACTATTGGTGAGTTTTTGTTTTACATTTTTATAACATACAAAGCTTTAAGCCTTTGATAATACTAGAATCGGCAATTTTTATAGAGTTGCAAAGATAGTACAGGTAGTTCCAGAATACCTTTATCCAGCTTCCCCTACGTAAGCATCTCACAAAGCCTTGAAACAAGGCTCAGATTGAGAATTTAAGATTACTACAGTGAATTCTATTCACTGAACTACAGACTGTGTAGACTTTTCCAGCATTTCCTCTTTATGTTGTTGTTGTTTCAGGATCTGAGTCAAAATAGTGACCACCTTCAGTCATCACATCTGCTTGAGTTAACTGTGGTCCCCGACAGCTGGTCCTTTTCCTTACTTTGACACTTTAGGAGAAGAGTGGTTAGGCCTTTTTAAAAACTCCTTTCATCCGAAAGTTGTCTGAGGTTTTCTCATGACCAGGTTGAGGTCATGGGTTTGTGGTACACAATGGTAATTGTGCATTATGCCATAACAAACATGGAAATGCAGATATCACTGTAATAGAGTGATTTCATTTCCTCTGGTTATATGCCCAGAAGCGGTAAAGCTGAGTCATATAATAATTCTATTTTTAATCTCCTTGGGCATTTCCATATTGTTTTCCATAATGGCTGATATACATAAAAATTCTTTTTGCTGTGCCTTTCCTTGCATTCATTATCCTTTGACCTTTCAGTAATAGCAACCCTAACAGGTATGAAGCAGTATCTCATAGTGGTTTGTATTTTTCATTTCTCTGATGATTAGTGACGTTGAACACCTTTTCATATATCTTTTAGCAATTTTACAGTTTCTTTAAAGAAATGTCTATGGATATCTAATCCATTTTTAAATCAGGCTATTTGTTTCTTTGCTATTTGAGTTGATGTGTTCTTCATAAACTTTGATTATTAATTTCTATCAGAAATATAATTTGTAAAAATGGCTCCTAATTTATGGGCCTCAGATTTTCCTTTTTTATCTTATCCTGTGTTTATTTTATCCCATTTATTTGTTTTTGCTTTTGTGGCCTGAATTTCTGTTGAGATATCCAAAACATTATGCTATGGCCAAAAACCAAGTGGTGTCTTATGTTCTCTTCTGGAATTTTACAATTTCTGATCTTATATTTAAGGTTTTCTATCCATGCTAAGATGATTTTTGTAGGGCCTGCAACATGGCTTAGCAGAATAAGCTCTTGCCTGGCAAGTGCAAGGACCTGAATTCAATCCCCAGTTCTGCAGTAAAATAAAAATAAAAAAAAAATGTTTGGGTCTGGGGAGATAGCTCAGTAGAATAAACGTTTGCCTGGCTGGCACAGGGTCTTAAGTCCAATCCCCAGTACTGCAAAAAAAAAAAAAAATTTTGTGCATAGTGTAAAATAAGGGCCCAATTTTATTCTTTTATACGTGGAAATCCAGTTTTCCCAGAATTAACTGAAAACTCTCCTTTTTTCTGGATGTGTTCTTGTGACTCTTGTTGTAAATTAATTGACCATATGTATTGGATTTGTATTTGTCCTCCTATTCTATTTTACCCCAAAATGCCTGTTTTTTAGGCCAGCAAGATAATAGTTGATTACTGTAGTTTTGTTACATAAGTTTAAATCAGAAAGTACGATGCTTATAACTTTGTTTTCTTTCTCATAACTTAGTCATTAAGGGTATTTTATGGTTCCACGTGGATTTTAGAATTTTTTTCCATTTCTATGAATTATGCTATTGGGATTTTGGTAGAGATTATATTCAACCTATAAATTGATTTGGTACATTTAAATAATATTAACTCAATCCATCAGCATGTTATATCTTTCCTTTTTCGTAGCTTTCATTTTTTAATCAATATTTCCAAAGTATTAATGTACAGATCTTTTACCTCTGATTAAATTTATTCCTAGGAATTTTATTTGGTGCCATCATAAATGAGATTTAAAACATTCTTTTTCAGTTAGATCATTATACATTATTTGTGTGTACAAGGTGACTAATTTTTGTATGTTGACTTTGTAACCTGAAATTTTTTGTATTCATTTATTAGTTTTTTTTTTTTTCATTCCTGGAGATTAAGCCCAGGGTTCTCACACTGAGCTGCATGCCAGCCCTTTTTTGTTTTTCATTTTGAGACAGTCTTGGCAAGTCACTAAGTTGCCAAGGCTGAATTTGAACTTGTGTCCCTTGTCTCAGTCTCCGAGAGTGCTGGTTTTAATGGTGTGTGTTATCACACCTGGCTTCTAACAGTTTTTAAGAGGAAATTTTGGAAAATTTTAATATAAATTCCTGTGATCTGGAAATAATTTTAATTCTTCTTTTCCAGTGTGGATAGATAACTTGTCTTTTTCTTGTCTGATTGTTTTTGGTAGTGTTCTCAAAACTAAGCTGGGTAGAATTAGAGAGTGGACATCCTTATCTGAGTTGGATTTAAAGTTTTCCCCCTTGCTCTCTTTGCCTCATCTCCCACAAGAATGAAGACCATTCTTAGCAATCACTGGCAACATTCCAGAAAATGTCAACATCACTCTGAAGGATTCACAGCTATTGTGAAGGGCTCCAGAGGAACCCTGCGGAGAGACTTCAACCACATCAGTCTCCTTGGGAAGAAAAACAAGAGGCTGGGTTGACAAATGGTGGGGAAACAGAAAGGAGTTGGCGACTGTCTGCGCGATCTGTAGCCACATTCAAGACATGATCAAGGGGTCACGCTGGGCTTCAGTGGCAAGATGAGATCTGTGTGTGCTCACTTCCCCATCAGCGTCCTTATTCAGGAGGATGGGTCTCTCGTCGAAATTTCACCGGAATTTCTTCGGTGAAAAATACATTTGCTGAGTTTGTATGAGGGAAGGTGTTACTTGATCAGCATCTCAAGCCCAGAAAGATGAGCTAATCCTTGAAGGAAATGACACTGAGCTTGTTTCAAATTCAGCTTCTTTAATTCAGGAAGTCACAAGTCAAAAATAAGGGTATCAGAAAATTTTTGGATGGTATCTATGTTTATGAAAGGGATACAGTTCAGCAACCAAATGAGTAAGATCCAAGAGTTAATCCAGCCACAGAAACAAGCTTGTGGATTGTAAAGCCAATCTGTGATATTTTAATGAGACAATAAAAGATCTTTGTTGGGCTGGTGAGATGGCTCAGTGGAATAAATGCTTCGTTGGCAAGCACAAGGGCCTGAGTTCAATCCCTGGTTCAGCCAAAAAAAAGTCTCTCTCTCTCTCTTTCTCTCTCTCTGTCATGTTTAGTACAGAGTTTCACTACACAGGTCGGACTTGTAGTGATTCTCCTGTTTTCAGCTTCCCAAGCACTGGTATTACTAGTGCAAGCGACCATGCCCGGTTTCAATCGCCATCTCAGCACGCCCCAAGGGCAGGGCCAGCACGGCACACCGGGGAGGGAACCCCAGTCCCTGCATCTGCCTAAGTGGCACTTTAATCTGCTGAGCTACCTGGCCAGCCCCCATTTTTATACATGCATTTTTTAAAAAATGTGGAGTGACTTTCCTCATCTACATAAACTATGGAGAAGTTTATTAAGAAAAGATTTTGTGTCCATCAGATGTTCTTATGATTTACATCTTTCATTCCACTAATGTGATATGTCACATTGACTGGTATGTGTTACACCAGGCTTGAATGCCCAAGACAAATCCCGATTGATCATGATGCATATTCTTTCTGATGCATTGTTAAATTCAGTTGTTAATATTTTATTGAGGATCTTTGCATCAGTATTCACTGGAGAAATTGGCTTATAGTTTATTTTTTATTTGATATCTTTTTCTGACTTAGGTATCAGAGTGAGGCTGGTCTTATAAAATACATGGAAGTGAAAAAAAAATAAAAAAAATAAAATATATGGAAGTATTCCCTGTGCCTCTAATTTTTGAAAGAGTTAGTAGTATTGGAAATAATTCTCTTCATGCTTGGTAGCGGTCACCTGCGAAGCCACCTGGTTCTGGAGTTCTTTTGTAGAAAAGTTTTTTTTTCTCCAGTCTCTTTATTTGTTATTGATTGCTCCTGCTTTCTATTTCCTCTTGAATAAGTCAATTAACTTGTATTTTTATAGGAGTATATTTCAGTTGTCCAATTTGTTGGCATATAATTGTTCATAATAGTTCCTTATGACTATTTTCATTTATTAGGCATCTGTTGTGATTTCTTTAATTTCATTTTTTAATTTTGAGTCTTCTCTCCTTTTATTTTAGACTGGTTAAAGGTTTGTCAATTTTTAGTTTTATCAAATCTATGGGTTTTCTAGTTTCTATTTGATTTCTGGTGTTTAGCTAATTCGGGATCTAGATTGTAATTTTTTTCAGTTCCCTTGATATATAATGTTAGATTCTTTGGCTGTTCTTTTTAATATAGTAAATTATTATTGTAAACTTTCTCAGAACCGATCTTGCTGTATGCCATAGATTTTTGTGTTTATTTTATGTCAATATAACATATTTCTCTTTTGACCCAATGATAATTTCTATTTATGTGAATTATCTAGGGTTTTCCCCTGCTATTGATTTATAATTTCACACTGTTGTAGTCTGAAACAATATCAGACTTCTTTTTTCTCTTTCTTTCTTTCTTTCTTTCTTTCTTTCTTTCTTTCTTTCTTTCTTTCTTTCTTTCTTTCTTTCTTTCTTTCTTTTTTTGTACTAGGAATTGAACTCAGTGCCTCATGATTGCCAGGCAAACACTGTGCCACTAAGCTATATCCACAGCCCCAGACATTACCTTAACTTTCAAAAATTTGCTAAGAATTGTTAAACCAACATATGGTCTAGCTTGGTGAATGCCCCACATGTACTGGGAAAGTATGTATTCTTCTGTTGTTGAATAGAAAGTTCTTTATGTATGTATGTGTTAGATCCATTTGGTCAAAAGTACAAGTGAGGACAAAAGAAAGAAGGAAGGGGAATATACATACAGGATAGCTTGGATAATTGTACTGCTGATTTCTCTTGGTCTATTGAAAGGAGTAGTTAGTGCTTAAAGTTTTTTCTTCTCCTGAATTTCTTTCTTTTTATTTTGCAGAACCAGGGATTGAACTCAGGCCTTTGCCCTTGCCAGGCAAGTGCTTATTCTACTGAGCCATCTTCCCGGCCCCTCTTCTCCTTAATTTCTCACAGCTTTTTTAAAAAACTAATTTTACATGGTTGTAGCTGGTAATCTAAACAACTAATGTGAAGACATTATGCAATACCACAACCATTGTTGAATTTGTATTATTTTGTTTAGTGAAATTCTGCATCATTTGTAATTTTTAGTATTTTATATTCTTTTTAAAAATGTACAATTCAAATTCAGTATTTCTTTATTTGTTTTCTATTCATATATCTATTGTTGAAAGTGGGGTGTTGGAGACTCCTACTGTTATTGTAGTAATGCCATCTATTTCTTTCTTCAAATTTGTTAATATTTATTTTATTATGTAGTAAGTGCTACAAGCTTGGCAGCATATGTATATACATATATATTTATGTTGATTATGTTCTCTTGTTGAATACCCCTTTGAAATTAAGTGAGTGTGATCTCTTGCAACAATTTTTGACATGAAGTTTGTTTTACCAAATATAAGTATAGCCACGTTTGCGTTCTTTTGATTACCGTTTGCATGGAATATCCTCTTCTCTCCTTTCACTTTCAGCCTGTGAATGTCCTTAAAGGTTAAATAGCTCGCTTACAGGCAGCCTGTAGTTGGGTCTTGACTTTTTTTCCCAGTTTATTCAGCTGCTCTATTTTTTTTTTTTTTTTTTTTTGCAGAACGGGAGATTGAACTCAGGCCTTTGCACTTGCCAGGGAAGTGTTTATTCCACTGAGCCATCTCCTTGGCTGCTCTATGTCTTTTTACTGAATAATTTAATCTATTTATATCTAAGGTTATTGTTTTCTGATTACTTTGTGGCTCTTTTGCTTCTTTCACCTTTTTCTATCTTTGTGATTTAATAATTTTCTCATGTGCTGAACTTTCATTTTTTCCTCTTTATTGTTTGTGCATTTGCTGTTAGATTTTGTTTTGTGATTACATGAGATTTATACAAAATATTTGATAGTTATAGTCTATTTTGAGCTGGTAATGAGTGTGCCACATACAGAAACCAGATTTTTTACCTTATTCTTCACAATTGATGTTTCTGATTATTTATATATCTTACACCATGTATTTCAGTGATTATAGCTTTACTTATTGTTTGGTTGCTTTGTTTTTTAACTTTCAAACTTTCAAATGTGTGATTTGTATACCACCATCACAGTATTGACATATTCCGGATTTAAATGTATACTTGACTTTCCCAGTGAGTTTTGTGTTTTCATATGTCTTCATGTTAGTAATAACTATTCTTCCATTTCTGCCTGGAAAACATTAGCGCTTCTTATAAGGTAGGTATAGTGGTTCAGAGTTCTGTCATCTTTTGCTCGCTGGCAAAAAGTTTATTTCTTCTTCATCTCTGAATGACACTTTGGCTAGGTATATTATTGGGGGTGGTAGGTTTTTTTTTCTTTCAGCTTGTTGACTGTATCACCCATTCTGTCTTGGTCTGCAAGGCTTCTGGTGAGAAACTCACTGACTCTCTAATGAGAATTTCCTTTTACTTGACTTGGCGTTCTTCTTTGCTGCTATTAAAGTTCTGTCTTTGACTTTTGATAGTTTGATTACAGTATGCCTCTGAGAGAACCTCTGTGAGTTGAGTCTATTTGAAGATCTTTGGGCCTCATGGGTCTGGATGCCCACAGCCACTTGATTTGGAGTAGTTTTACAAATTATTTCATCAAACATTCTTTCTCTGTCCCTGTCTCTGTCTGTCTGTCTGTCTGTCTGTCTCTCTGTCTGTTTCTGTCTCTCTGTCTCTGTCCCTGCCTGTCTGTCTGTCTCTCTGTTTGTCTGTCTGTCTGTCTCTTTCTCTCTGTCTCTGTCTCTCATAGCCTTTCAACACAAATACAAATGCTTATTAACTTAATCGTGTTTTACAAGCTCCAAAGGTTATCTTTGGTTACAAGGACCTGAGTTCAATCCCCAGCTCTGCCAAAAAACAACAACAACAAAAAAACCCAACAAACAAACAAACAAACAAACAAAAAACAAAGGTTATCTTTATTTCCTTTAATTCTTCCTGCACAGTCATTTTTCAAAAGACCTATCTTCAACTTCACATCTTATTTCCTCTCCTTCTTTTCTTCCTATTGTTGAAGCTCTAAATCTTTACCTTGCATAAAATTGATTGGATTTCTTTTTGGATATTTTTAGTGATATCTATTTCTGTTATGTTTCTCATTCTGATCAGCAACTGTCTTTCCAGTTCTCCTTCATTAAGTACCACCTTCTGTTTCCATTACCTCCCATAATTTCATTAATGGCATTTCTGAGGATCATTACTTTGGGGCTGGGGAGATAGCTTAGTGGCCTAAGCACCTGCCCGGCAAGCGCAAGGTCCCAAGTTCAATCTCCAGGTACTGTATGCCCTGCTGTGCCAGCCTTGGATCCCTGGCCTCAGAACCCTAGGCATGCCATGCCAGCCCTGAAACTGGGTGTGGTGGCACACACTGGTAATCCCAGCACTGGGGAGGCTGAAACAGAAGATCACTACAAGTTCAAACTATGTAGTGAGACCCTGTATTAAAAAAATCATTATTTTGAATTCCCTTTCAGACAATTTATTCATTTTTCCTCGTTGGGAGTTAGATACTGGAGAATTACTGTGTTCCTTTGGTGATACCATGTTTCCTTTGTTTTTCATGTTTCTTGAGTACTTGCGTGGTTATTGGCATATCTGGCAGTGCATTTACCTCTTCCAAACTTTACAGCGTGGCTTTCGTAAAAGACTCAGCTACAAGTGGGTCTGATGGTACCAAGTGGGCGGGATCTAGTGACTATGATTCTCAGTGGGCACAGTGGTGTAGTCTCTGGGAAGTTTCTTCAGTTGTGATCCTGACTGGCAGTGACTACAGGTACTTCAGTTATTTTGGTTGCAAGAGTATGATACTATGATAGTGGTCATATAGGTTGTTAGAGATCATTCTGTTCTTGTTTTTCTCACACTTGTGGGTCATAGTAGAATGAATCACTCTTAGTGTTGTATTTTAGGCAGCTCGCAGGCAACCATAGCAGCACTGGAAGGCAGATGTTCAGAGCAGATGTGAAACCAGAATTGGGCCTAGGGACTTGTGTAGCAACTGGGAACTGACTAGGTTCACTCTCAAGATCAGCTTTCCATCATTTTGACAAAATACTTGACACAAACAACTTAAGGAAAATTTACTTGGCTCACTGTTTAAGAATTTTAGCCTATAGTCTGCTGCTTCCATTGTTGTGCACGTGATGTTATGTGGAATGTAATGGCAGAATGGCATGGCAGAGCAAAGCTGCTGTCATGCAGCCAGAGTACAGACAAAAAAGAGCCAGTGAAGAATAGGCTATGGACCAGATCTAGCTGGCAAGGTCACACCCCACAGTCCTCTCCTGTAACCAGGCCCCATCTCCTGTTTTCAATAATGCCATAAAATTATGATCACATGAATGGATTAACTCACTTGATGGAGTTAGAGACTTCACAATCCAACCACTTCCTTGAAAGTCCCACTAGCTGGCAACAAAGCCTGTAGTCATGAGTTTTGAGGAACATTTCAAATTTAAGCATAACACCAAAATATGCATGAGGGAAGATTTCCTATTAAGCTGAGGTTTTCTGTTCTGAGACTCAGCCCAGCAGCCTGCCTCAGAGACTTGGGACGAGGTCCTGGTTCTGACACAGGCACAGCACTGGCATGGCCGGTGGAAAAAAGTACTGCTCTAGAGGCTCAAACCGTGTAGAGGAGGGCACAGATGCAACTTGGGGCCCAGAAACAATGGGACATAGTAACATCTTAGGCTCCAGAGAATGTGATACCATGTGGTTGTGACTCTGGATCCTGATATATGGAATATGACAGCTGCTCGTGTCTTGTGAGGCCAAGTGCTTTGTCAGCAGCAAGAACTCTAGAAAGGCTTGGAAATGCTGTGGCTTGGGCCCCAAGAGGCAGGGAGCAGGTTGGTGATTGAGTTCTCTAGAGAGAAAGGGTGTCTCCCCAGTTCAGACTCTGGAAGTCTAACCCAGTTCTAGGAAGGAAGACACTGTGTTTCTTTTTGAGGATGGAGTAGCAAAGTTCAGCCTAGGCTCTGATGCCCTGGGATGGGAAGCAACCGTATCTATGCAGTCACAGAAGGTGCAGTTCTATGGGTTAACAGAGGCTTTAGTTTCCTGGGAGAGGTGCCACATCAATTGAGGTGCTAGCAGGTGCATTGCTCTGGTGTGCTGAAGGCTTGCAGTGCCCAGGATGGAGGCTACCTCGCCTACAGTGTGGGCAGGAAGGTGAGGGGGAGACTACCGTGGAGTGCCAGAGGCCTGGGATCTCTGAGGGCAGGGTACTGACTCAGCTGTGGTACTGTGGCTAGAGAGGAGGTGTGACTGCTCCACTGTGCAGCAGGACTCGGGTCCCTGGGGGATAAAGAGCTGATTTGATGCTGGTGGCCTGACTGCTCCCGTGGCTCAGTGTTCTGTGCTGAAGGAGAAGGGCACCAACTTCAGCTTCACTCTAAGGGGAGAGTGCGCCAGGGACTGAGTAAGGAGAATGAAGTGGCGTTGTAGAAGCTTCATCCTAAAGCGTGGGGCCTGGCAACAACTGTGCTCACAGGCAGCGTTCCACAGGACAGGTATGGAGAAGTGGGGCTGAGCCTCAAGGATAGGGGCTTGGGTGTGACGACTACCACTCCTTGGGTGGTTGTACTTCAGCGGTGTTTCTGGTTCCAAAAAAGTGTGGAACAGTAACAACTCAGGGAGGTAAGTTTTGGGGGTTATGAGCCACCTCTTTAGACTTTTAAAAATGTAAAGGTTTTAAAGATTTAGTAGCCACATCATAGTTCATTCTCAAAAATAGCAGGCAGATGCAATATTAATGCATGTCAAAACCTGGTACTTTGAAAGAAGATAGGCATATTTTATTTCTTATCTCTAGTATCCTGTGAAGCAAGACTTCTGGGCACCATCAGATTTCATTTTTGTAGCCCTTGGATTATCCTGACTATTTTTCTGGGCAAAAAAGCTAAGTTGAAACAATTCACAATGACCTTCTTCTTGGAGCTGGGCCACCTGCCATGGTGGAAGTTTGTGAGTAGGGGGAGAACCAACTCTTTGCTACTTTCTCTCCTCCTTTATGCCTTATTAGGATCATACCAGAGTCTCATGACTGTGTAGAGATCTTACTTCCCAGAGTTCACTGTGTAAAAGAATGGCTAGCCTGTAGAGAATGCATAAAACCCCTCCTTGTTTTGGTTGTCAGAAATAGCGAAGAGTCTGAGCTTATAGGAGAGTGTTAGAGTCATTTTCCTTCAGCCTGTTGTTAAGCAATTATTTATTTTCTTTCTTTTTAAAAGATTCAACCATATCTAAAAAAGAATAGGTCATTTCATAGTTTGCCAAATAAAGCACAGCTCCAGGTTTGCCAGACTGCAGTATACCAAGAATAAGTGACACAAAAATATTCCACTGTGGGACTTGACTGTCCCCTAAGAAAGGTAGTGGCAGATGGTGAATAGTTACCAAAACTTTAAAGACAAAAGAAACGATACAAATTGAATATTGACCCTCCCTCAAAAAAAGTCACAGTTTAGACATTGTGCTTCAAATTCTGTAATTTGTTGATGAGTTTTCAAACGAACCTTAAAGTCAATAGAATTAAAAATAGAACAAAGATCAAAACTCGCTGTAAACAGTGTAGCAAAGCAATAAAAATTACTAGACTGCTTGAACAATCCACCTATTTGTCATTAGAATAAGGGAAAAAATGTAAAATGTATTAGATGAAGTACTTCAAAAATCTTTTGAGCACACTCTTAACATTTTTACGTTTTATTTTATTTATTTAGTTTTTGGCTACTGGGAGTTGAACTCAGGACCTCCGGCTTGCCAGGCAGATTCTGCACCAGTGAACTGTACCTCCAGCCCCTCTTAATATTTTTATGTTCTTCATATTCTTGCCACACTATCTCAATGTAGAACACAAACATAAACAAAGAAAACAGCTGCCATTCTGAGTCTCCTTTTTTTCATTTATGCATTTGGTACACATTCTCACTACAAAGCTCGGACTCATAGTGATCCTCCTGTTTTCAAACTCCCTAGCCCTGGGATTGCCTGCTCAGCGTGGATGGGGTGGGCATGGCTCAGTTTCCTTTTTAAGAGAATATAGTCACAATCTAGATCTTGAGAGCCAAATCTTTAAAAAAAAATTTTTTTTTTTTTTTAAATTTCAGAGAAGGGTCTACAGGGTGTTCAGGGTCTCACTAGTAGATTGGACTCATAATGATCCGCCTGTTTATAGCCTCCCAAGAGATAGGATTACAGGCACGGGCCACTATGCCCAGTCTCAATTATCTCAGCAGTCCCGTGTGTGGGGCCGGTGCGGCAGGACCAGGAATCGAACCGTCGGCTCCTGTCCCTGCTTGTAGGTGCTTTAATTGCTGAGCTGTTTGACCGGTCCATGATAGCCAAATCTTCACCACTTGGAATGAATGGGCAGGGAAAAGTTGGCCCTGCGCTGCAGTTTCTGGTACAAGTATACAAAGAGCACACAAATTTGCTTGGAGATGGGGGTCCCCACTTTCTAATATTGGTGGAGACAATATAGTTCTGAGGTTTGCTCAGGGTCTTTACCAGAGCTATTGTTGGAAGCTTGAGCTAGAAAACATTTCATTAACTTTTCCAAAAATTTTATAAGCTACCTAATATCTGGAATAAATGTCTTCTTCTCAAAGCAGTCCAAGTAAACACTGGTGGGCAACTCAAAACTAGTTTAGGAACCTCGCGTATGGTATTCTTTTTGCAAAAAAAAATTAATAGTGTTAAATTAACGTGAAGCCTCATTTTAAGAATTGTAGCTACTTAGAGATTTTAGTGAGAAGTTACTTTCATTAAGCACCAGTTCATTCAATGAAAATTGACATTAATATTTATTAAAGTTTATCCTTTTAAATGGAGACTAAAAACCAGAAATGAATCAATATGTTTATAAATAATTAATGATATTCATATCCTCTTCTTAGACTTCAATATAAAATTTACCTATAGAGTCACATGCACACTTATGTAGACATTATGATTTCCAAATAGGAATGTATTAAATCTTTCTTCTTATATTCTAAGAAATACTCTCATTTTCTGTTGTCATGGGGCTGTTCTGCCTGTAGGCTTAGCAAGAAGAAACCCTAAGGAAGAGCATGATGCCATTCGCAAGTGTTTCAAATAGTCTGGAAGTACATAATTAAATGTTTAAACATAAGAAGCATCCTTAGTGTTGGCATTCTTTCACATTGCTAAGTAGGCTATTGCAGAATCATTCTGGGAGTACAGTGTAACACAGTAGAGTACAGGTCCATGTGAATATTTTATGGTTAATTATATGGATGGATTTCTTAAACTTTAATGCTGCTGAAGAAATGAGAGCAGCAACCCTATAATCCTTATGTCCATGAGATCTAGAGGAGGCTGGTGATCCAATTAGTGTAATGGGTACTTGGCACCCAAACGATGCACTTCCAAACCTGGCTGAGATGATTGGCTCCGCCCATTCTTTCAGAATATAGAGGAAAGAAAACAGGATGTGGAATCCTCCTCTTGTGTCTTCTGTGATTTTGACCAGCTGAGTCCTGAAAACAACAAATAAACCTTCCTGCTTCTGGAGTGCTTGTCACCCATGGCCAAGCTCTTCTTCCGTGACCTCGTCTTCTCACAAGTCCCCTTGTCCTTTCTTTTCCATCACTCCCTTTCCACTGGCCTCACTGCCAAGACTCCATAGCAATCCAGCTGACTGTGACTCTGTTTGTGGTTCATAGAAATCAACCATTATCTTCAGGACATTTTGTAATGTGGCCATTACTTTTACAAATTTTAATAGTTTTGCAAGTCTATGGAGTTCAAATGATGATAAAAGAAAAACTTGTATCTGTTAAATTAACAGTTAACAACAGAAAGCTAAAAGCCTCAATATTTTTAAAGTTTTTTAAAAAAATCATTTATTTATTTATTTGGTACAGGGTCTCACTACGCAGCTCAGACTCTTAGTGATCCTCCTGTCTCAGCCTTCCCAGCACTGGGATTGCAGGCGTGCTCCACACACCCAGTTTCCAGACTTTGTGTTTTAATCTTATGATGCTTTTTTTCTTAAAGGTGGTGAAAATAACATTGTGAAATTTGCTGCTTGTATCTTCTTTATTTTGGAAAAGGGTTCCTTGGGCACATCATAGTTCTTTAAGTAGCCATATATGTATATCTTAACATTTTTATTTATTTGCATTGTAATGCTCTGTATGTTCAGCTACAGTTGGCGATGGGTCTCTTATGCACTAATTATAGGTCTTGTGATTCTACATGTCTTGCTATATGAGCCAAAACTTCTGGGCTTTGAGTATTCTTTTTCCCTGGGCCACTTGTCAGGATTGTTCAAGCCCTTGGTAATTCTCAGATGAGATGTACTGAGTTCTTGGTTACAACTGGGCTCCTTTCAAAGAACAGGTTAGCTTACTGCTTGTTATAAAAGCAGTGGGAAGCCCAAGCTCAGGCCTCTGTGGCTTACTTGCTGCATATGCAGGTTTCTCTGGCCCTGTGGGGCTTGGGACTTGTTGCAGTTATGTTGATTCTTCCTTTGCTGGTCCTTCTGGGGCTAATCAAATTCTTTGTATTTGTCCCAGGGGTTGATCAGCATTGATGGAACTGTGTCTGTTAACTTCTTAACATGTATAGTTGGTCTGGAATTTTCCTGATTATAGTTCTCTTTCATACTACTAAGCATATAGAAAATGGGACAAAATACCAATACTTTGTTCACGCAGTAGTTTCCTTTAGAATAATTTAAGTTACTGTTAGGGACTGTATATTTCCCCCTTAAACCTTGTGAAGTATGTAAGTCCAGGTTTATTACATTTTATAAATGAAGAATTGAAAAAAAGAGGTTAAGTAATTCTCTCCAGATTATAGTAGATCATAGTTGATTCATAGCAGGTGAAGTGTTAGTGTTCAGGCCTGCTCTCTGATCTCACAGCTCTGAGGTCTTTGTCTATCACGAATATTATTTGCAATGACATTCCTTACTTTGCAACGTAGAAATTAAAGCTGCTGTTGTTCTAGGAAAGAAGAACCTTAAATAGCATAATTCTTAACTGAAATTCTGAAATTCTGCAGATATCCCAATATTTCAACAGAATATATTCTGTTCTGGTCTTCAGAACAGAATAAAACTAAAAGAAAACTAACATAAGAAAAGTAAAATGTAATCAAGGATGTTCATCCTCACCTTCAAACAGTGCTTCTCGAATTATAGACCTATTGAAATAATCTGGAGAGCCTTTTAGGAATTGATCTTTATGTTCCATCCCAGACCTATCTAATCAGTGTTTCTGGGGTCCAAAAGAATCCTCTTTTTAATCAAATGCTTCAGGGGAACTTTCGTGTCCTGTAGAGCTTACCATATGCTTTGGTCAGCTTCCTTGTCACTGGGACATGGTTCTTGCCACCCACAATCCAAAAGAGGGAGGTTTGATGTGGCCCACGGTTGGGGCCTGTAAGCAGGAACATCATGGCACAAATCTAGCAGAGCAGAGCTGCTATGCCACGGTGGCTGGTAAGAGAGCAGAGGAACAGAGCAGCACAGTGAGGGGAGAGGGGTATGACATAGCAGCCGACACACGTTTCCACAACCCACTGGACATACTGAGAAGAGAGTGCTGCCAATCAATTCCCTGGGCTGTGCCTAGGCCATTCAAGGGGACAGAGTCAAGCTTACCCATTACACCACACATTAATGCCAGCGATTCACTGTTTTCATAAATCAGAAGTGAGCCAACTACCATCTGGCTAAATACCTCCAAATAGAGGAAGTGGCAGATCTATAAAACTGTACTCATGTATACTTTTAAAAAGTCTTGATAGGTGTGCAAATCATCACCAAATTATTCTCCCTAAATGCCTAAAATCTTACTGTATATCATGAATTCAGCAGTAGTGGTTTAAAAAAATATGTGCATTTGTACAACAGGTCTCCTAAGGACTTCATTTCTGTGAAGACCTGTTCTGTGGTTGTGCAACTCCTCCTCTTGCCTATTCATAAATTCACTCAATCTGTACACACTGAGACCCCACTTTCTGGGCCCAGTGCCACCTAGGGAATGATGCCACAATTGGCGAGATGGTCAACCAAGCTCCCTGCCTTTGGAGTCAGTACAGAAGAGGATGGTAATTGCTTCTTAACAGAACATAAATCTCTTTGTGGACAAGATGACAGGTTTGATTTTGATTGTCACCAAATGACTTCAAATTAGCCATTTTGCAAGAAAAATGATTTACTATTCTTTCTTTCCAGGTCTGAAGTTAGAAGCACAGTTCTAAAACAGGGACATGCACCATCTGAATGCTGTCTGATTCTTGCTGATTGTTCAAAGGTCTTATCAAGTAACCAATAATTCCAACCCTGACATTTTATGTGAGTTTGAAGAAGGTGACTTTCTAGGGATACATATTGTCTCATTTTCTCAGTCATTCATCTTTTTACTGTTTAAACTCTATTTATATTTTGCAAAACCAAGGATTGAACTCAGGCCCTTGAGCTTGCCAGAGAAGTGTTTATTCCACTGAGCCATCTCCCTGGCCCCTTGTTTAAACTTTAAAAAAATTATGTAACTTGGGTTGGATGTGTAACTCAGAGATAGAATATGTCCTTGGCACGCCTGAAGCCCTAGGTTCAATCCCACACCAGAAAACAATATATATTTATTTAAAACATGTCACATTAAATAACAAAATATGCTAAATACTCTCCTCAAGTATTAAGTATTTATAAAATGCTTAGAAAAAGTACATACTTTCTTAGTAGTCTAGAGTTTCTCTACATATACACACATACATATCTATTTTTGTCAACATGCGAGACATAATAAGGTTAATAAATGATTGTCATTTAAATGATTGACCACCTAGAGAATGACTTACAATGGTACAGCTTTGGAGATAAAATGGTATTAACAAATAATGAAAGTGAAACTGGTTATTGGTTCACAGAGGTCTTTGATTCCTGAAATAAATTAATGCTTGCAAAAGATTTTATGTGAAAGGGATAATATTTAAGTTGAGAAAGTAGTTTATTTTTTATGGTCAAACTCACTCATTTCTGTATTTAGTCAAGGCCAGCTTGGATTTGGAAAACTCTGAATGTTAGTCCCTCAACACACAGGGCTTAGGAAGTGTGAGCTTGTGCTGCAGCTGATTTGGAACTGTCCCTTTTGCTGAGGTATGAGATCAGAAGCACTATCCAGGAGTCTGAATTTTATTCCTTGCACCATGAAACTCAGAGGATTTTTAAGAAGGGAGGAAATATGATTGGGTTGATATATATATATGTGTATCTCTGTCTCTGTCTCTATATCTATCTATCTATCTATCTATCTATCTATCTATCTATCTATCTATCTATCTATCTAGATCTCTCTCTCTCTCTCTCTCTATATATATATATATAGATATATATATACATATATATATCAGATATATACATATCTGATGATGGTGGGATCATCTTTGTAGAAAAAGATACGAAGGAATTGGAGAACGGTTGAAAGATTGATCAGCAGCCTCTGTACTAAGGCACTAGTCATGGAAATACCACATGAGAGATGGATTCCAGATTTTCTATTGGTAACAAATTCAATGAGAAGGGCAAGTAAGAAAAAACCCCACGTATTTTAATAACTTTCAAGGAAGTCAAAAGTTATTTTTCCATTGTCATTATTAGCTATGTAAGACTGTAGGTGGGTCAAAATTTTCTGATAGATTGAGCTGAAATGTTTTGATAAGGCATTTGGGAGTTGGCCATGATGGTCATTGGGGTGCTTAGAGTACCTGAGAACCGCATGACCCTGAGTAGATGATCAGTGAGCGTTAGTGTTAAGTGGAGCCATGGAGGACAACAGCCACTGTCTGGGTTGAAATAATTCTAGACGGGGTTCCTTTGCTTTTATTTTTTTAGGAAATCTCCTTTTTAACTAGTGCTAATTAGCTTACTTCAATTTTATGGGGAACAGATGTAAAACTTCTGGTAGTAAGTAAGCAAGTAAGTATCTAATAATAAGCTTAGATACATTTCAAAGCCCAAAATATTTACCTGGAGAATGAACATTAACAATAACTGTACCTGTAGAATAATGTTAGATCTCGATGCTTTGTGATGATTGATCAGTGGCCTTTTTCTTTGATCAGTGACCTGTATTAGATAACAAATTTAAATTGCCACAGACTGTGAGGCATTTTCAAGGATTAAATTCAATGTGTTAGATTAGTACCTGATAAAACAAACATTGTAGTAATTTTCGTTATTAAACAACAACAACAACAAAAAAAAAAAAAAACACTTGCCATTGATGGCAAACATGCCTTTCAAATTTAAAAAAAAAAATAGTCAAGCCAGTGTGAGTGCCATGTTGGTTGGAAGACAGTTGACAGGTTGAGTGTGTGGTTGTCACGTGGAGCTATAATATCGTTTGATGCTGAGTCTCTGAAGGAGGGATGAGAGCCATGCGTGAGTCTGGTGTTTGGTCACCACAGTGCATTGAGTTACACAGACCTGCATCAAGTTGGAAGCAGCTTTTCATCTCCATTGTTTTGGGGCAGGGATGACAACTGCTTAACAATTTTTATAGCAGGCTCTGGGGCACACTGTAATCCTGTTCTTATTTAAAAATATGTATCAGATGGATCTCACGAGGCACACTAGCTTAGTGTGAGGCTAATGGAGACCTAACAGAGGCTACTCCAAGCTGTTCTTAAATTTTTATTATTATTACTCAAGACAAATGACTTTCTGAGGCTATTTAGGCCATGAGTTCCCATGCTGCCTTATAAATCTTGATGTGCCAGGTGATTGAAGGGCTGCTTAGTTGATCCCTTGGGAAGACTGAAGTGAAGCATTGATTAGACTCTTTTGGACTGAGAGCTCTGCTCAGCTATTTAGCTGGCAGGAAATTCTTTTTTTTTATTAGAAAAACTAGTTGCAGTAGTATCTTGAATAATTTTTATTATTATCAATGTGGTCATAAGTACTCTCCACTGTCTACTCACCGGTACCACTGGTAAACCATTCTAGAAACAAAGGAATTCTCTTTAATCTGTCTTCGATTAGAATTTCTTAAATGGGTATCTTTGTCAATACTTACCAGATAAAGCTCATGAGAGTTTCTGTATATAAATCATTCTGTGATAAGCTTCTTAAATTCAGAGTAGAATTACAGTAATCTGATTTGAAAATGTCATTAGAAACTTCTTGAACATTTTAGTATCGATGGATACCAACTTAATAGATGTGTGCTGTGGACTTCACTGAGCCAGTGCTAGAGGAACTTGATGGACTGCGACTATTACCACCATAGTAAGTGCCATATACTCGAAAGTCCTATGATAAAGCACCAGAAACACGATGATATATAGGATGTGGTTTCATTTTAAATATTATATTGGATTTATTATTGATGAACTCAAAAGAAAGGTGAGCTCCATTAACCTGGTGACCTTTATTTTTTTGTGAAGCAAGATAATTGCATTCTAATGGAAATATAGGAACAGTAGTTATTGTAAAAATAACACCCTGAACATGTCAGGTTGCTTCCTTCCACCTCTGAAAGCATCCAATGGATTTAGATGAAGCGAACATTTATAAGCAACTCAAAAAAGAAAAAAAAAAAAGCTACTCAAAATGAAACAGACAAATGCTGCCTAAATGTTTCCATCAGGAAAATATAAAATATTCCTGTTGTGAACCTTCTGTACACACTTCATGTTATTTTTAAAGTAACAGTCACATGTTTCCTTCAAGACTGAGATCACAGTCTCATGAATACCACTGAGTTGGATCTCAGCTACCGTACTGATGTGCTCATATTTGTGAATGTGTTGAGTACAATCCTGGGCATCGCCTGGGCCTCTCTTCACAGACCTTTTGAGTTCTTTAGTATGGTCAGATCGTCAGATTCTCAAGGGAATGATTTGGAGACCTTCCAGCCAGAAGGAAAATGGAGTCTTAGTTCTGCTGAAAGATCATGGACAGGCTGAGGTCCCGGGACGACTCCAGGAGGAAGTTATCAGGGGTTTTCACAGGCTACTTCCTGCATCATTGATATTCTCTGTCAGTCTTCACCAATCTTGGGCAGAGGGAGAACAATATGGACAGTGCCCGTTTTCCACAAAGTTGAATTAATTCACATTTTAAAAACAAGGTCCTCTATGTGTTATACTCTATTTTTTGGTGCTATGATGCTTTGTTTTATTAAATTATGTTGATGTCTCCTGGTACTTCCTGTTGCTTTGGTGTTCTTGCTTGGCACATACAAGAAAAAACAAAAAGAGTACTCTGTTTTGCGTCATATTGCTCTACTTCTCTTACTTAAAAGTATGTTTAATTGATCTGAGAAATCAGAAAACCTGGAAACTAGTGTGCTTTATTGAACTACTGTGTATGAGAACTCAGATCTCAGTGTGAGGGATACTTCCTCCATCCTGCTTCCTTGCTATAGATGTCCAGAGAAACAGAATTGCATAGTTCTTAGAGCAATGGCTATACATGCGGATAAGGTGGGTTCAAACATCTCTACCATAGTTAGCTCTGGGCCAGTTCTTTAACTCTTTGCAATTCTTTGCAGTGTGAAAAGTAACAATAGTGGTATCATTAGAGGGGCTTAGGGTGACCATTAAGAGATTTAATATAGGTAAAACGTTTAGAAGAGTGGCTGGTATATAAGATTTATATTAGCATAAGAATGTGGTCTCTGGTTCTCTAGTGCTTCACTGTGTTAATATTAGCATTGTAAATCTGATTTGCCCAACTAGCTAGAGAATGCCTAGGGCATGATTCAGTGAAATAATATGGCTAGCCATGTTTCCTAATCAGTACTCTTTTCTCCCTCTCACTCTATCACCTATTTGTTTCATCATTGTATAGTAATTATGCACATGTTGAAAACCATCTAGCATCAGGAAGTAAATGAAGGAAATAAAAGTTCTCTCTTCTGCACCAGTACACATGTAACTTCAGGCATGAGTAACTTCACCATCTCATCCTCTTTGGAACTGTCTTGATGATCCAGCTGCCTTTGCCATCCACAGACTCTTAGAATATTAGAGGAGAAGCTATAAGCAATGTGGTGAAGGTCCTAGGACCCCAGGGAGCTGGCTGCTGGGAACAGGAGAACTGACAGCCACTGATACAATTGTGACTCATCGCACCAAACCCTGTGATTTACTGAACACTTTGAAATTGGGTCATGATAAAGGATTTACTTACATCATCTAAGTTAATTCTCACCCTATGAGTTACTCTTCTGTTTCTTACATTAAGGAAATAAAGGTGAGAGATGTTAAACAAGTTGACTAAGTTCCCAAGACTAGTAGACTCACACCCAAGGTACCTGGGTAAAACTACTCTTAGCTACTTTAGCTTCCTGTCTATTGCGTTGTTCCTAGGCAGTGATGCCACAGAAGGGTGCACATTCCCATAGAGTTCCAAAAGGCTACCCTGTCAAAATTGGAGAGGTAGTTACAAAAGTTCCTGACTTTCATGACTGTTGATTCATTCACACCAAGACTTATTTTCTAGTTACCCATCTTGCAGTATGGCATCATAGCACCTGTACAAACTTTGATCCACAGCCTGCCTTAACATCTTAAACACAGGCTCATAGGCTCTGTGCTTACTCTCTGGTGTAAGCAAAGGGCAGAAGTGCTGGCTTGCTATCATATAAGTGGGGAAAGGTGGCATTGGGAACTGAGAAGACAGCATCTGGCACTTCCATGCCACCTGGCACTTGGCCGTCACACCCCATCCTGAGCACTAAGGGAAGTTCATTTGAGGACATTAGCAAGCATCTGGTGGCAACGAAGCTCTGCCTTGGAAATGGCTTCATGGTGCATCTGGGCCATAGCAGCTGCTGTGTTGTACCCAACCATGAGGTGGGATCCTTAGGATTAGCTTTGGGGGAAGCAAGTACCATGGTAGAAAACAAGTAACCATAGGGAACTTGAAGTCCTCTGGTATTTTTAGCACTAGCATTATATGCTATACTTACAGGGGGTGGGTGACTGTCACCTTTACTGGCATAGCTGTCCAAAAAAGTACAGGGTACGTTACCATTTCTCTTTCTGTTGTACTCTCAGGAATGTGGTACCTCAAAAAATGTTTCCCATTTCAGGTTTTATTGGATCTGGAATGCTAGAAAAGACATGCTCCTGTAACCCAGCTACTTCGAAGACTGAGGCAGGAGGATCCCAGCATGGGCAACTTAGCAAGGCCTTGTCTCAAAATAAAAGAAAAAAGGGCTAGAGGTTCTACAGCTTAGTAGTAGAGCAGTTGCTTAATACTGGGATAACAAAAAGAGAACAAAAGGAAAAGAAGCATGCTGAGCCCTGAGAAATAAATATCCCAATGAGGATGGTACTGGGCCTCTTCAGCAGTATGCCACTGGTTGTTCATCTGAGGTCTGCATTTTACAAAAATTTGTTCCCCCGAAGTACTTAGGAAATTCAGTGATCCTTGCACATGTCATGCAGAGTACACTTCTAGATTTTCATCTTGTCTTTACTTCAAATTTGTTCAGTAGAATATGAGCAATTTATTCATTTGTCTGAAAGCAGTGCAGTGTGGTGAATAGAGTTTTGTGAGAAGAAAGAGCCAGATTTAATTCTGACTTTGCTACTCACTTGCTCCATGACTTTGGGTAAGTGACTCAGCACTTCTGGGCCTCAGGGGGCCCATTTGTAAATGGGGATGGCAATGTCTGTCATAAACAATGGGTGCAAAACGATGGCACTTTAAGATGGCAGTTCAAGAGTGTTACTCTCTGCGAGGGACTGTTCTAGGCCTTACAGACACCATGGTAAACTCGAGCTTCAAAGAGGAGGAGCTGGTTGACAAGTGATTCTAATAAATTATAGTACAGATTAAGACAGGAAGAAGCATTTAGGGGCCTAAGTACTCAAGGAAAAAGAAACTTACCTCAGTAGTTGGTCTTCATTTACTATTTGTGTCAGTTACATTCTACTCATTGCTGGGACAAAATACCCAGGACAAAATTAAGGAAGGAGAGGTTTATTTAACTCACAGGCAGAGTGGCACACCGTAGCAGTGCATGACAGCAGAAAACAGAGAAGAGCAAAGGAAGGGCAGAAGCTGGGGCTCCTAGCAAGCTTCTCTCTTCTCCTTATATTGTAAACAAGCTACTCTGGGGTTGGAGGTGTAAACTCACAGTGTCCACGTCCTCCTCTTGCGCAGGGTGAGGGTGTTTACAAACTAAGAATCCTGGATCTGTGCTGAGTCACTTGATTAAACTTTTCTAACTTCTCAAGTTGACACACTGTATCAACCAGCACACTATTGAATAGGATCCCTAAAATGCTTTTAAAAATATGAAAAAGCACCTTGGTCTTGGCCACAGACAGTTAAATTAAAATCTATGGCCTCTGGGTGATTCTAACATGGAACCAGCTTTGAAAAACACTGGTTTAAGCTGTGATCAGGCAAGTTTTTCAGAGGAAGCCAGAATCTTGAGCTGAAGGAAGCTATGTATGACATTTTCATGGTTGTTTGCACAGATTCTTTTCTCTTCACACTATTTTTTGTTGCAATTTTGTTCTGCAGAGGATGCATACTTGACTTTCAGAGGTCCCTTTCCTTCAGGAAGGATAACAGACATATGGAAGATGATATTTAATGTAGTCTCAGTTTATGTTTATATTAAAGTAGGACTGTAGATCTGGAATGTTTATCAGACAGAGTTGGTTATGAAACAAGAAGTTTGTGTGTGTGTGTGTTTGTGTGTGTGTGTGTGTGTGTGTGAGAGAGAGAGAGAGAGAGAGAGAGAGAGAGAGAGAGACATGTGCACACACATGAGTGGGCCACCTATATTTAAAGCTGCAAGGGGAAAAGAGGTGGGACATTCTGGAGAACCGCTGAGTTTGAGGCTGGAAAAAGAGGCAGAAGAGTCAAGTGAGGACACACTAAAAGAGGCTGGAATTTCATTCCGAAGGAGTGGCTTTTATGATATCAGAGTTACACGCTGTAGGGCTCACATAGTAAACAACAAGAACAGTTACCTATATTAGTTGCTTCAGTGTTTAGAGTCATTGACTTTAGGAAGGAATGGCATTCAAAGTCTGTTCACGGGGAATAAAGGAAGCGTTCTCAGAATTTGTGAGGTCCCAGCCTTATGTGAAGACAGAAGCGGCCCCCGCCCTGGGTCTGTGGCTAGAACCCCCAAAACGCACGGAGCCCGCGGAGTCCAGTCCATGAATGGCTGCTCACCAAACGCCTTGAGGTTATATATGTATCATAAAATCGGCCTTCTTAGCCATGTGTCGAGTACACAGTCCAGTGGCATTGTGCGCATTCACATAGTGTGTGACCTTCACCCCCACCCATCTTCAGGACATTTTTATAAGCTCTTAGTACCACTAGATAATGATTCTCCATGCCTCCCCATGGCTGGTAATCTCTTTTGTCTAAATTCAGCTCCTCTAGGTAACACATATAAGTAGAGTCCTACAGCAGTTAGGCTGGTTTTTTCACATAACATAAGGTCCTCATTACATTTCAGTAGGTGCTATTCTTTAAGGCTACACTCTGCAGTGATAAATCCCAGCAGTAGCTTCCCCAACAGGAGCTTGAGATAGGACAATAGAGTGCAATGCTAGATGACCCCGCTGTGTCTGCCGTGTGTGTGAGAGATTTGCTTTGCTTCCGAAACAGACATTTGGAAGCCCTGAACTAACTACTGCAGTTTCCCATTCTGTTCCTTCTGATAACGGAGCACAACCTAAAGGCAGCTATTTATTATCTTTTAGTGGATTATTTCTTTTCACTTTCTCTTCACACTATTTTCTGTTGCAATTTTGTTCTGTAGACTATGTATACTTGACTTAGAGATGCTTCTTCCCTTCCAGTAGGATAATAAACATATGGAAAATGACATTTAATGTAGGCTCAGTTTATGTTAAAGATCTGGAATGTTCCAAGTTCACAAGTTAGGATTGCTTGGTGGTGTTTGGTGCTGTTGTAAACTATAGGAAACAAGGCTAGTAAGCCTTGGGAGGTTTCTGGCCACTAGGAAGTACCCTCAAAGGGGATTGTGGGAGGATGGCCTCTTCTCTCTTTTTCTTTCCAGTCATAAGGTGAGTAGTTTGTTTAATCACAGACTGCATGCCATCATGTGCTATCATAGGCATAAAAAGCAATAGGACCAACCTACCATGGGCAGAAACCTCTAAAATTGTGAGCCAAAAATAGACTTTTCCTCTTCTCAAGTTGATTATCTCAGGCGATTCTTTGCAGTAACAGAAAGCTGACTACACAAGCAGGAACAGCTTATAACTTTATAGCTTTTTACTCTAAAGAACAGTTTAGCTCTATGACTGATCAATTTTCATGGTTCTCTCTGTCCTCCAGAAGCTTTTTTATGAGTAACTCCTCAAAAGGATGGAAGCCACTTGACATAATACTCTTACGAAAAGTCATCACATTTCATCAGTAGCTTAATTTTAGAAATCACTGTACTCTTTTTAAAAAGCCTTTTCTTCCCTAAAATTTCATTTGTTTAAAAATGCTTCTTGTATTAAACTTACTGAGTTCTTGAAATATATACTATGTTAGAGTTCACAGAAACAAGATATATATGAGGCCTACCTTGTACAGCTTAGTAGGTTTAATATTTTACAGAGCTGATTTCTGATTCATATAATCCCATAATTCATAGGATATTACATGGATCATACACTTGTATTGTTTTTGTATGATAGCATGTTAATGGGGCTGGCTGGATGAATTACCAGGTGGTAGAATTGCCATTGTCCGAGTCTGATTTTGTATTTTCAGTTCTAGAAGTTTCAGTGCCAGTGCTTCACAGGATACCTCTGGAGACAAGAGAAAAAGACAGGCTGCTTTTAACTTAAGAGAGAATAGGGTATAAATCTAATTATTGATTTATTAATTTTGATGAGAGACTATGTCTTTCCAGTCACTAAAATATTTATTTTTATCATCTAATGAATCCTTCCAGTCTCAGTGTGCCTTTGAAACTGAATTAACAGTTGGGGAGTTGCTAAGTGAAGACAGAATTGAAGTAAAGTTGTGTAAGAGGTTCCAAGGGATCTCTTATCCAGGCTAGGGGGACACCTGGTATAAACCTAAGCTGTGTAGCAAAGACTCTGTAGTGATCCAGTCATGTCCCCAGATTCTGTATCTCACCAACGTTGGGTACTTGCTACTAATTCTTTGTGAGTTTCTATTTCCTGTGTTAGTTGATTATTCTTCTAAGTGAAACAGTCCCTTTGTCAGATATGCTAATATCAAAACTAAGTCAGAGTAGACCATACTGTCTCTTTGGAGTGACTATATTTCTGATTTAGTCCATACTGGATCGTTGATGGCCAAAATGTTAGCCAAGTCTGTACCCTTGGCTAATTGAATTGTTCTCTTAGCTTTCATCTATCACTGCATTTACAAAAAGTGTGAAAGGACTGGGTGAGGTGGTACAATCTCTGCTTCTCAGGAGGCTGAGGTAGAAGGATCCCAAATTTAATCCAGCCTGGGTAATTTAGCAAAACCCTGTCTCAAAATAACAAGGAAAAAGCAGGGGAATAGCACAGTGGTAGAGCACTTGCTTGGAATGCATAAGGCCCTCAGGCTATTTTCCAGTAAAAAAAAAAGTGATATTCAAAACAGAAACATCCATAAATAATCCATGAATTTTGGGGGGAGTTAGCACTTCAAATTTCTTCATCTATTTAATCGATCTCTACTATATTTACTCATGGACTAAATTTGAGACAAATGTTATGAATTGAATTCAGTTAGACATTCAGCCTGAAGAAATCAGAAAAAGAAAATATGGTTCTTCATTATGACCTGAACTCCAAGGATTTATTTTAAGATAAATTAATGTCAATTATCTCCATTCGTACTCTTGCATCACTCTCATGGGTCCCTTTCTGCTCTTGGACTGGGTCACTTTCTCTGGTTTAAATCCCAGTTTCCTTTCTTTCCCCATATGCCCATTCAAGAGGACAAACATCTTTTTATTTTTTATTTTTATTTTGTATGTATCAGGACAGAGTCTACTTGTTCTACAGTGTCTCACTACATAGATTAGACTCGAAATAATCCTCCTGTTTTCAGCCTCCCAAAGTGCTGGGGTTACAGGCACACACCACCACTCCTAGCTTGTTCTTTCTTTTCTTTCTTTCTTTTCTTTCTTTCTTTCTTTCTTTCTTTCTTTCTTTCTTTCTTTCTTTCTTTCTGTCTGTCTGTCTGTCTGTCTGTCTGTCTTTCTTTCTTTCTTTCTTTCTCTTTCTTCTTTCTTTCTTTCTTTCTTTCTTTCTTTCTTTCTTTCTTTCTTTAAGAGCAGAAATCTTGACTGTGCTTATTTGAGTTGTAGTCTGTTAAGTCCCTGGGCTCTATTTATAAGATTGTTTGAAGTGTAATAAGTTAAATAGGAGTCTGTTTTATCTGTAATAAGTCTGGACCTTTGTCCAGGTGTTTTCAAAGCAGTACCTAAACATCACACTTTCATATCCTTGATAATTCAGGCTGCCTGCACTGCCACATGAAATGGAATTTCTTCTGTTCCTGGACTTCCATCGGTGACTTTGTGCCAATGGGTCCTAGCATCTGTCCCCTTGCTGCCCTCTGTTGCTGAATGCTAGCTGTAGAGTTTAGTGTTTCACACTGTCCTCCTCTAGTGCACTGATATCCTTGTCATCGCTATAGATATTGTGTATTTCTGGAGAATTAATGTGCTTGTCAGTGGCACTTTCATTTCCCATTTTAAGATTTCTGGGTAGAATGTGCTTTAAAATTTTGTCCAGTGGGAGCTGGGGAGATGGTTCAGTGAAATAAGTGCTTCCTTGGCAAGCACAAAGGCCTGAGTTCAATCCCTGGTTCCACCAAAAACAAAACAAACACATTCTGTCTAGCGTATTAATAATGAACAAGAGATGACAATATATGGGGTACATAGGACCTTAAAGATTAAAGTTCCAAAAAAAAATAAGATTAATGTTCCAGGATTCAGAATAGCAAATTTTATGGAGTACAGTTTATGTCTTGGATAGGGAGCAGATACTACAATGAATTTTTAAGTTAGCAATTTGTTTAGTCTCTGGAGGCCCTGGCAACTTGCTAAGGTTATGAGGGTAAAAAGCACCTGAGAAAAATTTCTCAGTCAGAACCAACATTTAAAATAGTGGTGTGTTAATGCTTAAAAAGAAATCCTGCATGCATTTTTTATAAGCCCAAGCTTTTGCAGTTGGATCTAACGAATGCTTCTCCAAGGGGTTGAGCCAGCTTGCCACTTCCCAGGCTCCACTTCCATTATTTATATCCTTTCCAATGAAGCCTGTAGCACTCTCCTAAATTAAAGACTTAGTTTTGCCGAAAGTATAGCCCAGTACCTCAATGGAGACATGTGACAAATGTCATTAAACCTCCTCTGGGGGAATGAGGTATTGGGAATTAAACCCAAAAAACACTGAGCTATACCCAAGCCCCCCTTTTTTTTTTTGTTTCTGTCTTTAATTTATTTTTTATATTTTGAGACAGGATTTCACTAAGTTCCCCAGTTTGGTCTCCTATTTGCATTTCTTCTGCCTCATCCTTACGAGAAGCTGGGATTAGAGGCATGCACCACCACGCCTGGATGAGCCTTCATTTTTTTAAAAAGACTGTTGTGCTTAGTTAGTCATTTAACTTAAAATCAAGTGTATTTTAAGGCGTTCTCAGTTCATGGGTTTGGTTTTGAAAATGAATTCTTACATGATCAATGTTTGATTAAACAGTCAAGGAAGGCAAGTTTTGATTTTACAATGTCAAGTGAAGATGTATCATGTGAAAATTAACCAAAATTTAAAGACAAGTTGAAGATTTCCTGAATTTTTGTGATGTTATCAGAGAATAATGTGAGTTTAAAAAGAGAAAACAACTATTTTGGGGGGGAACCAGGGATTGAACTCAGGTCCTTGTGCTTGCTGGAGAGGTGATTATTCCACTGTGCCATCTCCTCAGCCCCTGAAAACAATTTTGATAGTCTTCAGTAATAGGCTAAAGAAGTCATGACTTAAGTCCTGATGTAGTTGCTGTGATTTAAATTTGATCTCCAAAGATCCATACAGAACCTTCAAGTTCATTTGACAGTGTTTGGAAGTGAGATCAGATGAAGTTGACAGTGTTTGCCTGTCACGTGATGCACTGAGAAGACTGTTATCAGATGCAGCTCTTTGATTTTGGACTTCCCAGCCTCCAGAATTGTCCACAAAGTGGTGCAGTGGTGAGTTTTTAAGTGAAGCTTAAAGAACAAATGGGATCCACCCAAGAAGCAGTAAGACCTTTTGATTAAACTGAGGTTTTCTACTAGCCTGGATAAATAAGTCTTATTTATTTATTCCTTACTCATCTGTGCTCTCACTGAACACTGTAAAGAGAATTCAAAGACTGCAAAAACTTAAAAATAGAATACTCAATGTTTCAACACTCTAGAAGTAAACCTTGAGAAAATTATCAACTCTCTCCTTGTCATATGTGCTTGTGGGATTTCCTTGTTCACTTAGTAACACCTGATTTTTAAAGCATATATGTTGTGTGGTATTTTATGCAGGTATAATTTTATTAACTAGTCATCCAGATGTGGACATTTAGGTTATGAAATGTTGTATTGAAGAACAGCAGTATATAGCAAGATTAGGTCATAAATAACCAAGTGTTCACTGATGTCACATTGCACTTTTGAGCAAAGTCAAACCTGAAAAAAAGTCAAACTTTCTGTTCTGATGACTCTGAACAATGGCAATGTAGAACAGCATCCTCAGGAAGGATCATGGGCCTTTTGTGATTCCTAGTTTGTTCTGTGCTAGTATCCTCTGCACTTGTTCTGGGTGGGCTCTGGGGTCTGAGGTTGCATTTTGCTCCTTCTCTTTGTCATTTTGTATAGCACTGTCCTCTGACCTTTGTGTAGAGCTTTTGTGCAGTTGTATAACCTTAGCACCTACTGAAATTTAGGTGCAGGTCTACGAAGTTTGAATTCATCCAGTTGTGCCTGGCTTGGGTCTGGCTGCTGCGCTCAGCTTCTTCCTGCTGCAGCCCTTGGAGGTGAACCTGTGGTGCTCCCCTGGTAAGATGTTCTGCTCCTGGATTAGCTGGGTAGTTCTGGCCCCTAGCCTCTCTGCAGGGACTTCAGCTGCAGAGTTTTACACCAGGCCTGTACGCCAGGCCTGGCTGGCTCTGTAGGGGTCCAGAGAGCAGAACAGAAGGACTCACTCACAAGTGGTCCTGGGCTAGGTCCAGAGGGATCCAGCAGGCAAAGAGGAGCACAGAAGGTCTCCCATACCCTTGCTGGTCCTAGACCTGGGCTGGTTCTGGAGGGTTCATAGGGGTTCTGAGAGCACGGCTGAAGGTCTTACTCACAGGCCAGGCTCAGGCTGGGTCCGGAGGTGTCCAGGGGGCTCAAGGGAGTGCAGAAGCTCTCCCACACACTCACTGGGCCTCTAGCTCTTGATAATGGATTTTTGGAGAACCACCTGAAGATTCTCCTTGAAAAAAGAATAATGGTTTCCATTTTGGCTACCCCTGGCCTGTTTCTGTGTATTGCTATATGCACAATGGCTAAGTTTTTTTTATCTTTATCCTCTCAATTCATTTAAGCAGGGAAAATGGGTCTAGCTGAGGTACTAATGTGTAGTTGTTAAATCAATGGACAAGTCAGTGAAGTCCCGCTTGCAGGTTCCAAGTAATTTGTGTGAGCTGGGCTGAGTGATGCCACACTGTTGGCTGAGAATAAGCCTCAAGAAAAGAGGCCATGGCTTCTCAGGGCATGGATTACACATCCAGACTGAAACACCCATCCCCAAACACTAGCTACTGCCCCAATCTGTGACACACATAGTACTCTGTTTGTCTGTCTGTCCAACTGTCTGTCTCCCAGCTCACATGGTTCAAATACTTCCTGCCTCTCTTGCAGTCACTCATCTCAGAGCCACTCTCTTATTTATGAATTAATTAAATCCAGATTGATCCCTGATTTTATATATATATATATATATATATATATATATATATATATATATATATATATATATATATTTGAACCATTAGTTGCATTGGAAGTGGTGGATTGGAATTAACTTTCTAGAATTCCAGTAACTTTACATGGAATTAAAAATATAAGCTCCACCAAGATCTAGGAAGGCTTTCTATAGTGTTTATCCCTATTTTACCTGTGTAAATCATTTGTGTGCTTTAATTCTGGACCCATGCAAGTCAGTAGTATTAAAGTGTAGCTGAGAACCTAAGTTCCTTTTGAAAGGATGCCTGGATGCTTGCAGGTCCAGACTGAATCAAATACTGTCCATTAAACACTTTCCTAGTAAATTGTTGCTCTTTGTCATGCAATAGTGTTTTTATGACTTTCCTGGGACAGAATACCTGATATCCACAACTTAAAGGAGGAGAGTTCTATTTTAGCTTTTGATTTTAATCCAGTAGACCCCAAGAGGGGTGGGGGAGAGCCACTCTGGTCAGGGAAAGCTTCCCATCGTGGCAGCCAGGAGGAAACACACACGAGGGAAGAGCTGTGGAGGGAGAAATACCCTCCCAGTGACCTACCTCCTGCTACCAGACCCCACCTCACAACAGCGCAGTCATCAGTGAATGAATCTGCTGATGCATATAGCTTCCTCATGATCCAGTCACCTTCCAAATGCGTGAAGTTTTTGAGGGACATTTTAGATTTAAATCATAACAAATTACTCCATCACAGAACTGTTATGTCATTCTTTCTCTCTACACTTCCAGTCCGTCCTGCCTAAGGACAGCTCAAGGAGAACCAAGCTTCCTACTTTGTATATTATAGGAGGTGAACAAGAGAGGACATGCCTGGTGACCGTGCTGTTCATCTTGAACTGGACACCTGTCATGTCTATGAGCTTATTAGCACATATCTCATGATGCCTGTCACTCCACCAGAACCCCTCCGGGGCTTCCATACTGTCTGTATCTTCAGTTACCAATGTTCTACTCCTCCCCAACTCTCATGCATGCTTTCTGAAACTTACTGACTGGCCACAGCAAACTCCCCTATTTCCTCAACTCGCCCCCTACTGGACCTAAGCAAAAGCAGCGTTGTGGTTGCACGGACAACACTCTCTTGCAGTTGTTGCTAGCGGAGACAGCTATTGCTAACCTTCTGTGGTTACTGTTTCTCACCAAGAGGTGAGGTGAGTGTCCTCCCAGCACCCTGCTACTGCTTCTCAAGAGTGTGTCTCCTTCTTTCCTTTACCACCCAAATCTTTTGAATTTTATGCCTCCGACTCTTCCTCCTTTCTACTTCTCCCTGTTGTGGCTGTCAATGGTCATTCTCAGCTGACTACAGTCTGTTTCATTGACCACAATTCTATCACTATTGCCTGTTATCACTCTCAGTAATCTGTACCTTGTATAAGAGCCTCTTGGATCCTGGCTTGGATCTCTCCACCTTGCCCATTGTTTCTACAGACTTACTAATGAACATTCCATTGCTAATAATAATGTGAGCTCTAAAATCTTAAGTATTTATGTCTTACCATTATTGTCTCGCTTCTAGCCCACCTACTCTAACCTTTTCATTCTAATAGTCCTTCTATTTCAATTGAACCTTAGTCTTTTCCTCAACCCCATCATTGGTTTCCTCCATATCCGTAGATTCCTTGACATGTAGTTATAATTACATCCTTGTTTTCCTTTTTCTTTTTTTGCTCAACTTTGATATTTCTTTTTAATAACTCATTAACTTTATTGGAAATCAATAATAGTTATATAGCAAATTAAAAACTGTATACAATTACTGAAATGAGATCAATAATAGATTGAACATTGTAAACAAATTATTTACAAACTTAAATGAATGTAATAATAGAAATTGTCCAAAATAAACATGAAGAAGAGTTCACAGATCAGTCATATAATAGTTCACTCTATGCCAAAATCAAGAAACTTATATTCATATAATTAGAATGCTCAAAGTAGTATGGAGTAGGCAATAAATATTTAAAGATTTAAAATTTCTGAATTTAGTTAAAATTATAGGCACAACATTTCCAAGAAAAATAAATCTTTTACATGAGAAATATGAATAAAATCATACCAAGATCAATCCGCAAAAAATAAAATTGTCCAAAACTAATTTTAAAGAAAAAACTCATAAAGCATATACATAGAAAAAATATTAGCTATGGAAAAACAAAATTAAACAGCATCTCATTCCACATTAGAAAAAAAAAGAGCAAGTGGGTAAGAAACTACATTTATTTATTTAAAGGACTGAATAAAAGATCTGTCCTCATTGGATTTTATACTTAGCAAACATACCTTTGAAAACTAAAATATTTTCCAATTATACAAACTTGAAATATTTCCTAATACCTCCATATGTAGCATATAGAAAATAACAAAGACCATAATCCCAAAGGCAAGAGAAGTTTCTGTGTGGTCCTGGATAAGGAATAAAGAGCTCTCAAAATGGTAGCTGTGCAGGACTATATAAAACATAATTATGTTAGATGAACTCATTTAAAAGGTCATTGAAAATTTCCACAAAACAGCATCAATCTTATGTCAAGTTATATACATATTTTTTCATATATGTGTGTGTGTCTGTGTGTGTGTGTGTAAAAGACAAAGAAAAACTAATATAAAGTCAATGGAAAATCAAAATACACTTTTTAAAGTTTCTAATACTAGGAGAAAATATCATACTGTATCTTATAATTAGATTGTAAGTCAAAGAAACAGTATAAATCATGAAACAAAAATTGAAATATTCAGAAAATTAAACATTAATTAATTCAAAATTAAATTAAATATTTCAAACTAATATTCAAAAATTAAACTTAAATTGTGAGCCCAACTAAGAGGCCAGGCTGTAGTGTATCATATTTACCAGTCTGTGATCAATTCAGACTACTCACAGAGTATTTGATTGGATTAATAAGACTACTCACAGAGTATTTGATTGGATTAATACATACAAAAATATCAGCTAAGAAAAGGTTTGCATGGTAGTATAGAATTACTAAGAATAAAACATAGCAAAAATATTGGACCAGCACTTCTAACAGTTTGGGAATAGGACATCGCACAAAGTTCTAGTATGTGGTGGACATGGACAGTGTCCATAACGCTTACTGGTGGCCAGGTGTCACTTGTAGGACTGGGCTACTGCTATTTCCTTGATATCCACCCTGTAGACCTGGACAGAATCATGACCCATAGGGTGTAGGAAAAGTGTATTTGTAGAGTATGCTGACAGAATTATTTTGCTGCTGTATACAAAAGAATAATTGAAAGACTGCTGTTGTGTTTTCTTCCTGTGTTTAATTGTTTTCCCTATTTAGTGGGTTCTTTCCATTCTCATTCATGGAGTTGTGGTCATTTTGATCCCCCTCTAGAATACCTTTTAGTAGTCTATGTAGGCTTGGTGTTGTTGTCATGAACTACTTTAGTTGCTCTTTGTCATGGAAGTATTTCACTTCTTCATTAAACTTGAAAAAGAGTTTTGCAGGATATAAGTCTGGATTAGAATTATTTTCTTACAAGACTTGAAGTACTTTGCTCCATGCTCTTCTTGATTTGATAGTTTGTGAAGCAAAATCTGCTGTTGTTCTGATGGGTTTTCCTTTAAATGTGATCTGTTTCATTTCTCTAGTGACTTTTAGTATATTGTCCCTGTGCTGAATTTCTGGGATCTCGTTGTCTGGGTATAGTTTTAATTGGGCTGATGTTATTTGGAGTTCTATTTGCTTTGGTTCCCTGAATGTCAGATTGTTTCCCACATTTGAGAAATTTTCTGCTATTACTTCTGCCCATATTCTTTTCATATCATTTGTATTGACTCCTTTCTCATTGATGCCTTATGTTGTTCATCTTTGCATCATCTTGCAGGTGCTGAATTAATTTTTCCTGCATTCTAGTTGTTTTTAAGAGATCTTTACTTACCTTTTCATAAGCTGCAATGGTATCTTCAAGGTCTGAAAGTCTACTTTCACTTTCATTCAAACAGTTTTACCAGTTTGTGATTGAGATTTTAATTTCTTCTATATCACTTTGAATCTGCTTCATGCATTCTATTTCTTTCCAGAATTCAAGGATTTCATCATTTTTCTATTCTTCTCTCTATTTTTTTTATCAGTGTCTTCTTTAGAAGCACGTAATACTTTTCATTAGAGTTATCATTTCTTTTTTACTTCAGAAATTATTTCTGATCTAATTTCCTCTGTACCTTTCTGCAGTTGTTTCTTTACTTCAGACACTATTATTCACAGATTTCAGGCGTGTGATTTCCAATTTCTTCTATGCTATTGTCTCCTGCACTTGTTCTGGGTGGGCTCACAGCCAAGAATGCATTTTGCTCTTTCTCTTTGTCATTTTGTATAGCACTGTCTTCTGATCTTTGGTGTAGAGCTTTGGTAGTTATTACCTTAGTACCAGGTCCAGATCTACCAATCTCAAACTCATCCAGGTGGTGTGGCTTGGGTCTGGTTGCTGTGCTCCGTGTCTTCCTGCTGCAGCCCTTGGAAGTGAATCTGCTGTGCCACTCTGGCAAGATGTTCTGCTCTTGAATCACCTGGGTGGGTCTTGCCTTTAGCTTCTCTGAAGAAAGTTCTGCCCCAGGGTTCCACACCAGGCCTATCCGATGGAGGAAGTTCCACTCCCATGCCATGACTGCACGGTGTCTGGTGTGAGGGTCCAGCAGGCACTGGGTATTTCCACTCCCACATGGGGCTGGGTGCTGGTTCTTGTGAATGTCTGGAGGGCCCCAGGCTTCCCCACTAACACACAGGGCCTGGATGCTGGCTGGAGTGAGGATCCAGTGAGCCCTGGGCGTTTCCATTCCATGCCTTTCTTTTTCCAACGTATTTAAAAGCTGCCACTAAGCATCTGAATAATGTGGAAAAAAACCACTCAAGCATGTTAGCTAGATTGGTTTTGAATTTATGGCTACTGTCACATGACTTACTTTATTTTCTTAATACATTAGATTTCCCATCTCCTAGGACTAGCACCAGTCTCTCCAGTTAGAAATCAGACCTCTCAGCAGGAGGTGAGCAGCAACTGAGGAAATTTGCATCTCTATTTAAAGCCTTTCCCCATCTTTGTCATGACTGCCTGAGTTCTGCCTCCTATTGGGTCAGCAATGGCCTTAGATTCTCATAAGAGCTGAACCCTACTGTGAACTGTGCAGGGCAAGGCCCTACATTGTGTTCCTTTCATGAGAACCAAATCCAGAATGTACTCCCCTCTTCCCTCACTGTGGAAAAATTGTCTTCTAGGAATCTGATTCCTGGTGTCAGAAATATTGGGGACTGCTGCCCTATAGAGAATATTCACAGGGCAGCAGTCCCCAATATTTCTGACACCAGGAATACTTCTTCTAAATCCTCTTCAGTTGTTTTTCTCTGATGAGCTTGCCCTCTAGTGCTTAGTAACAGTAAATAACCATACTACTGGGGCCCTCATCTTTCCATCTGTCTGTGACGGTAATCTCCCTTTCACCCAAGCTCCTGCAGCAGTTTGCCTCTGTCAAGTACCGATGCCCTGGAGTTAAATGATCTCAGCTCTGCCCCTTCCGGGCGTGTGACTTCTCTGTGCTGCAGTGACTCATCCTGTTAGTGTTCTGTGCTCCACAGAGGAGTTGTGAAGGTTAAAGGATCTGGTTTTTATAAAAGCCTTGGATCTGGATGACGCACATAGTAGTTACTGCGTCTGTGTTGTCTGCTGCTGCCATGTCCTCCTGAAGGTCAGCCTCTTGCTGGTATCTCTTACTTCAGCTTGCAGTCATCTCTCTCATTTCTTGAACAGATAGATGAAATGTTCCCTCTTCCCCACATTCTCATGGCCCCTCAGCTACCATTATGTTGCTCCTCTTGACATCAAAGCTTCCCAGGTGAGAGATCTGTGGTCTCTATGCCTCCTGTCATGCAATTTCCTCACCTCCTCCACTTGCAGTTCTACTCCCCATACTTCTCGAAGTGGAGCAGAAAGAGACTTCATGGTCCCCTCTGAGCACATGGAGAATGAGGATGGGGCAGTTCTTTATCAGTTTTCCCCCAGGGCAGATGTCAAGCTCTCCCAAGATGTTGTCCACTCTGCTCTGTGCAACTGGCAGCTCACCATGGACCTGCACAAAGCATTTGGCTTAAGAACAAGAGACTGATCTCATGAAAGCTGATCAAAACAATGTTTTCCTTATGGGTTCCTCCTGGAGCCAATGTGCAGTTGGAAAATTTTCTTCTTCCCAGAAGAGTAACTTGTCACTTCCATCACTACTGTCTCCATAGGACCAAAGTTCCCTTTCTCTCATCTTCCTTTCGTTGTACCTGAAGATGGGGGTTGCATAGTGCTGGAGGCAGTTCTATCCCTCTTACCAAGCCTTACTGGGGATGTCTGGCCGCAAATGCTGCGGCTTCTTGTGGGATATCCTCAGAATGCAAGGGTCCTGAAGACCTTTTCAGTGCAAGTCTTATTTGCATTGCCAAGACAATGAGAGAACGTCCTCTGTCAGATCGGTACTTCATAATTAACACAGGCAAAACAGAACTCTGACTTCTCCCCAAATTGCTACTCTTCTACAGCTTCCTCTTTCTGGTGAACAACATGATAATGGTATAAATTTTAATTTTGGGGGGGTACCAGAAATTGAGCTCAGGACCTCATACTTGCCAGGCAGGCGCTGCACCACTCAGCTATATCACTGGCCCCAACAATACCATCATGACACTCCTGCTCAAGTTAAAAATTCAAAGGGTTATTATTGATATCAGTTAATATTGTCACAATAGTATTGAGTAACAAAACAGCCTAAGTACTCTGGCTTATCACAGCTCCTTTGCTCTTGGGTGCTCAATGACCAGGCCTGCTGTTCCATTTGGTTTGGATGGGACTGGTTGATCCAGACTGCATGGGCTGAGCAGCTTTGCTTCATGGGGCATGTTGGCCTGGGGGCCTTCTATTCCATTTGTCTCTCATTCTTTTCTGGGAGCAGTCATCAACAGTCACTAGCAGAACATTGGTGGCTATACCCAAGGCATTGAGCACAATTCTGTGTCACATCTCCTGATGTTCTTCTGACGGAAGAAAGTGTCATGGGAAATTCAAAGTCCAGGGATGGGTAATATACTCCCTAGTTCATGAGTTGTATTATAAAATGTGAAAAAACATGTGTGTGTGTGTGTGTGTGAGAGAGAGAGAGAGAGAGAGAGAGAGAAAGAGAGAGAGAAAGATGGAAGAGGAGGATATTCATTTTACCACCCCCTTCTACAACTCTTCATGGCAGAACACCGCCCCCATGCTGTAGGGAGAGGGACATTGGTCTCCTGGAGAGAAACTCAGCAAGCTTCTCCCTCTCTGAGGCTGCTTGCACTGCATTACATCTGCTATCAATTTACAGGTAACTTTAGCGTTTCAGTTTTGTTTTCCAGAGGACTCCAGTGACATGATAGCTGTTCTTTATCTTTCTTCGTTTTTTCAGCCCTTGGTTTTATTTTATTTTTAACGATCTAAATCCTTAGAGCATTCACTGACTCAAGGATAGATCTGAAAGCCTTTCAGATTCACCGGCAAATCAATAAAACACTTTTATTTTCCTTTAGTACTGTGAAACCTGCCAAAAGATGAAAAACAAATTAATTCCTATTTGCTCAATAGAAACAATGGGCAGGAGACAAAAAATGATGAAAAATAAATTTAATGGAACTTTGAAATTTGGGAGTTAAGATTAATTGGATTTGGTGAATATCTGAATTTAGTAGATGTTATTTTCTAAGGCTTTTAAGCTAATTTTGTTTTCTTTTACTGATATTACAACATAGACAGTGGTCAGTGGGGTGTGAATTTGCCTAACTTGTAGCAGTCATTTTGTGGAGTAGGCCAGGAATGCAAAGAGGGAAGGGACCAACATAAGTGCAGGCTTTGGGGTGCAGGTCCAGGAGGCCCTTTGCTTGCAGGTTCATGGATGAAAGGATCTGGCTGGGGCAGCAGGGCTCATCATTGTAGGTTTTGCTTATGAGAGAAAAAGGAAAGGAAAAGGATTGGGGTCTTGGAGAAACCAAAGTGTGCAGCTTCTTTCTTCTACAGGGCTAGGGAGATATTCAGGAACCACTTCTCTGGTGGGATACAAGGATGGAGAGCTTTGGTAGCCATGGCCCATGGGCCCAAATTAATAGATGTGTCTGCCTGCACAGGTCCAAAGCACATCACAATTGTCACAATGAACATTATGGTGGCAGCTAGTGGACAGAAGCAAAGGCAAATGCTCAACCATTTGAGCTCATGTAACTCACAGGAACCTTGGGCAGAAGGACTGTCACTGTCATTTCCAAGTTAAAAATAAGTTCATGAAGAAGTAGAAAGTTGTTGAAGGAGTCACCGAACTAATGAGAGATTTGAGCTCAACTGTGTGTGACAGTAATGCCTGTGTGTTTAACTATTAAACTCCCAGGCCTACAGCAGAAGTGGGAAGGGTCTAGGAGAGAGGCACTGTGGCCCTGCTTACTCCAGCCCCAAGGACTTGAGTGCGGTGCCCAGGAGTAACCCTGAGTACAAACTGCTCTGGCCTGCCCTCTGGCTTCTCTGAGGTGAAAAGATGCTGTGTCATGGTGACCAGAGGTGGATTTACCTGCAGCTGTGGTAGAAGCAGAGAGGTGGCTTGAGAAGTGTGTCAGGAAAAGTCTATGTCAGTCTGGGCCTCTATTGCAAAGATCCTAACAATTTTGAAAGCCTTGATGGACTTCTATCCACCAAGAAACTCATGCACACCATTACCTGTTACTTCATGCTATTTGTCAATATTTACTCAATAATAGCTTGGAGGAGGCCCCTTACATTCTCATTATACATCTCTGTCACTCTTCAGGGCACAGCTGCACACTAGTACAGTTCTTTGTCCATAGATCAGATCATCAGGCTTGTCTTCTGCTGGTGAGTCTCCACAGGTCTCACTACACCATTTCTGAGGCATGCAGAACATGAAGAATTGGAAACACAGAAAGAACAAAAACTAGAGTGGGTGAGAATCCTAGACACGAAAACAAATTAAAAGTAGTAACAGTTTTGTTCTAAAATTGGTCCACTTTTGTTCCACTCTTTGCTGTCAGACCCACTGGCTGATGTGGAAAACCAGATAGAGCAGAGACAAGTAACATGGATGGATAGTTCTGCTTACACGTGCTGCAGCACTGGGCCACAGCAGCCCATCTGTACCCTTCCTCCAAGTTGTATCACTACTGAGTTGTTACTAGGACCTGATGACATAATGAGCTGGCAAACTAGGCAATAGGTGCAAGTTAGAGCTGATGAAAGATGCTATCATCTATGAACACTCAGTACTTTCCCTGGAGAAACAAGTTGATATCAGGCATGGTTATATGATGTGCTTTGGCCAACAGCAGACTCTGTATATCATTCGGGTCAGAAGCTTTAAGAGCCAGCATCTGGTTCCCCAGGATCCTTTACTATTGCATGTGTCACAATAGAGTCCTTGTCAGCTTAGGTGCTTGGTGATTTGATGAGCAAGCAAAACCCATAGTTGGCCCAAGCAGTATCTACACCAGAGTGAGCAGCACTGAGTATAAACTGCTGAGGCTGTCAGGTTGTTTGGCAATGCAGAATAGTCCGGCCTGTCCTGACTGCCACACAGCCAAACCCTGGGAGATTTGGGATGAACTGCTAGAACTCAGTAGTGAAAAATAAATGCACATATAAGTAACCAAGATTGAAACACGTAGAAAGAAGCAAAGAAAATTACTGGGTTCCTGTTTGAATAGAAGAAAAGCTGCATTGTTATCTATTGTTCTGCCTGTTACTTTCTACGCATCATGGGTTTTTGTCTTTGGCTGGAGTTGGCCCTCTGAATAAGCACGTGCATTTCTCAGTGTGTAGAAAATGTATTGCATTTTTTATCCTTAATGCACAGATTCGGTTTTATCTCGATGTTGTGAAATGTGAAAAACTTGGCTATTGCTTTTCAAAAGATCATTCTGTTATCTTTTTAGGCAGCATTATTTGACTTGTTGAAAACTATGATTTTTGAAATAGTATAGTTTTATGGAGTCTTTTATTTTTGTTTTGATCTTGCTTTTTGTTGTAACTGCTGCTTTGGTATGGAGGATGGAGCCATGAGCCTTCTCAGTGAGCTATAATACCAGATATTTTAGGTTTTAAATTTTATTTTGAGACATGTTCTCACTAAGTTGTTAAATTGGCCAGGCTGGGCTTGAACTTGCAATGCTCTGTCTCAATTTCTCAGGGTGTTGAGGTTATAGGGAGTATGTCATTGTGTCCAGTTATACTAGTTTGTTTGAAGAGAAGTTAAAATCAATAAAACAAAAAATCATGCAATTTAAAAATTAAAAAAGTCAAAAAATAAAGAACAAGTCTCTTTCAGTTAAAAAAGCATGTATTTAAAAGAATAAAGGCTATTTGAAGCTATCTTGTACTTTGTTTTATTTATTTATTTACTTATTTATTGTGGTACCAGGGATTGAACTTGGGACCTTGCACTTGCCAGACAGGCACTTATGCCACTGAGCTATCTCTCTGGTTTGCACTTTATTTTAAAGGGGAAATTAAAATTCTTGAAATATACAGTGCCTTTCGTATTTATTTTATAAAATAAATGTTAAACTATTTTTCTAGAAGATCTTTTCTCCAGAAAAGTTGTATGGAATTTTAAGAAGAAGAACCTGGAAAAAATGGTGTGAATGATTATCAAATACTGTTTCCAGGATTATTTTGTATGTGTGTAAAGACATGTTATTTTTTATTTTGTTATTTAGGATTTTTACTATATTCTTGAACAGAAAGTCCAAAACAGTATCAAGAAATGTGTAGCTTTCTAAACTACGTATTTTCTGTAGAGAATTCTTGCAATTTTAAAGGAAAAGTATTGTTCTCTTCCACCACCATTTTAAATCTAGCTCTCTACAACATGCAGTCACTGCCAGCACCTCTGCAACCTGGATCACTTGTCCGTTTGAGCCTGCCAGCAGCTCAGCCTCATGGAGGACATGACAGAGTACAGCAATATACAGGAGTTCGCTGAGGTGTCCAAGATCAACTTGAGGAAGAACTAGCAAGGTGATGGTAAAATGTTTGTTGGAAGCTTGAGCAGCAATACAAGCAAGGAAGATCTGACTGACTGTCTGGATTTGGAGAAGTTGGAAACTGCACAATTGAAACAGACCCAGTCATCAGATCAAGTGGATTTGGATTTGTGCTTTTCAAAGATTCTGCTACTGTTGATAAGGTTTTGGAGCTAGAAGTTCACAAACTGGATGCCTCCTAAGGGCCAAAGCTTTAAAAGGGAAGAGCCATCTAAAAAGGTGTTTGTGGTTGGGTTGGGCCCAGGTACTTCTAAAGAACAAATTGAAGAATATTTTGGGGGACCAGAGACAGCAGGCCTTGAAGTGGGCACACATGCTGGTAGGCAGATCAGTGGGTGGGGATTCCAGAGCAGCAGGGAGAAGTCAGCAGGGGGTAAGTTAGGCAAAACAATGTTGTGCTCTGGTGCACAGACACGTGGAACAGAAGTGGGCAGGCAGCCATTCTACATCAAAGGGCTCTGGGGGAACTCGAGCATTAGATCAGTCCCATTCCCACATCTAGAGAC
>PVKA01006367.1:72857-84177 GCA_004027165.1 Ctenomys sociabilis
CAACAGTATCTTCACTTTTAATACTTCATGTGAGTAAATATTCTTTCTCATTCACTTCAATAACCTATCATTCTCTTTCATTCTTCCTGCCTTATATCCTCTAGTTTTACAAAACTTGGGTCATCATCCTTTGTCTATGGCTTTGCTTCTACTATATTTGACCTCATTCATCTCTGTCTTATACCCTTTTCCTCTTAAATGCCCCTCCCCAACAACAGTGTAAAATCACTCCACTAAGGGGAAAATCATTACATAGAGGTTCCTGGTATAGGGTGAATTTTTTATATATCTGTAGAATTTGCTTCTATGTTAAAGTTGTTAGGTTAATAACTGTGATGCTCTTGTCACTGCTAACTATACTACTTTATCCAGGATATTATATGCATTGTAATTAGTTTTTCTCCCTTTGATGGTAACACTGTCATTGAATGAGGTTATAATCATCAACATAGTGAAGCACAAAAGATGTTGAACCAACTAGCATCTTCTCATCCTTAATAAACTGGAAGGTTGGTTCTTGGGATAGACATAAAGGCCAAGAATCACCTACATCTAGAAGATTTCTCTGAGGAACAGACATTTCCTAGAGAAACCTTGATAATGGTGATAAAGCTGTCTAACACAGGAAGTAGACAAGCATCAACACAGAAAACAATAAAAAATAGAAAATAGGGAATGAAAAGCTACAGAAGCAAGACACAACCCCAGACCTCCAGCTCCCCTAGGACAAAACGTAATGAGATAGATGAAATTGAAAGCCAAAGCCAATCATGAGAACTTTCTGAAATGATAACTGAAATGAAAAAAAAGTGGAAAAGGATATAGAAAATATAATCTCTCATATACAAAAATAAATGATTAAAATACTTTAGAACACTCACAGATTAAAATAAAATACCTTAGGAAAATGTTGGAAACCATGAGTAGGCAATATAAGAAAGAAATCAAATCCATGAAATGGATGCAAACAGAAATCCAAAAGATTAAATTTCTACTGAAAGTATACACAACAGATTGGACAAAAATGAGGATAGCCTATGACATCCAGAAGACAAGATAATAGCTAACAACAACAATCATCTGTGTCATGATAGAGCTTCTGTCAATTGAGGTGCTTGGTGATTTGATGAGCAAGCAAAGCCCATGGTTGGCCCAAGCATGATATTACAAGAAAAGAAACATATCTTAAAGATAAAGACTATGAAAAATTAAGCCAAATATCCCAACATGAAGCAAAGAACAACAGAAAATTTATTAGAGTCAATGAGAAAGCTAGAGACAATACAAATGCCATGAAAAACTTCTTCACATAAATAATGAAAATTTTTTCCCAAATGTAGATAAAAGAATTTTACATACAAATAAATGAAGTACATAGAACTTCCAATACCCATGACCAAAATAAATCTGCACCAAGACATGTAATAATAAAGATTCTAGAAATTCAGCACATTAATAACAGCAGTAGAGAAAAAGAAACAATTCACCTGTACAGCAAAGCCCATCCAAATCATAGTAAACATCTCAACAAACCCTCAAATTAAGGAGATCTTAGAGTGAACAAATGGACTTGGTAGATGTCTAGAAGATATTCCACCCTACAACCTCAGAATACACATCCTTCTCAGCTACTTGTGGGATGTTTTCCAAAATCAGTTACATATTAGCCCAAAGAATGTACCTAAGTAAATTCAGAGGAATTGAAATTATCCCATGAATATTATCTGATCATGATGCTATGAAATTGGAAAATTATGGCAAAAGAAACTGCAAAAAATCATTTAACACAAAGAAATTAAACAATTTTCTGAGCATTCAATAGGTTACAGATGAAATTAAAGAAGAAACTAAAAAGCATGTATAATTCGATGATAATGCTGATAATAACATACTAGAACTTATGATACAATGAAAGCAGTCCACAATCCAACAGTCCAACATTCCACAACAATAATGAGTTATCTGAAGTTGTCAACCATAGCCACTTATGCTAGAATAATGTCTGTAAGTATAATATTATGTATGCACCTTGTATGATACCAAAACATTATGAAAACAGTTTGCAATGTATTAATTTATCGAATCCATCATGTTGAAGTGTCTTAAAACTGTCTCATTGATATTTATACTTCAATAAAATAAAAAATAAAAATAAATAAATAAAAGCAATCCACTGGCATGCTCTCAGGACCCCCAGATCCAGGCCAAGCCCAGGCCCAGCAAGTGTGTGGGAGAGCTTTTGAGTCCCCTCTGCCTGAGGGACCTCTCCGAACCAAAGGGGCACAACAGGTTTACTTCCAAGGGCTGCAGCAGGAAGGAGCTGAACACAACAGCTAGACCCAAGCCAGACACAACTGAGTAAATTCAAACTTAATAGAGCTGTACCCAAATTTCACTAAGTGCTAAGATTATAACTGCATCAAAGTGCTACACCAAAAGTCAGAGGTCAGTGCTATACGAAATGACAAAGAGAAGGAGCAAAATGCTATCTCAGACCTTGAGCTTATGATGCAGAACAAGTGCAGAGGAAACTAGCTCAGCTGAAATGTATGAATTAGTAGCATCTGAGATAAAGAAACAACAGCAGAAAAGTATAGAGGAACTCAGATCAGAATTAATCTCTGAAATGAAAACGAAATCTCGGAATTAATAGCGTCTGAAGTAAAGAATCAAATACAGAAACATATACAGAATATCAGTTCAGAAAAAAAATCTCTGAAGTAAAAAGAATTAATAACTGCTTCTCAAGAAGACACTGATAAAAAAATAGAGGAGTTTAGAAAAGTGATGGATTTCTCTAATGAATAGTGGAAAGAAATAGATCGCATGAAGCAGAGTCAAAGAGGGGTAGAGGAACTTAAACTTTCAATCACAAGTTTGCAAAACTGTTGGAGTGAAAGTGAAGATAGAGTTTCAGATCTTCAAGACACTGGTGCAGTTAGTGAAAAGGTAAGAGAAGATTTAAAAACAACTAGGATGAAGGAAAAAATACAACACCTACAAGACGATGCAAGGATGAACAATGTGAGACTAATAGGCATCAACGAGAAAGAAGGAGTCAATACAAATGAAATAAAAAGAATATGGGCAGAGGTAACAGCAGTAAACTTCTGAAATATGAGGAAGCAATCTGACATTCAGGTAACTGAAGCATACAGAACTCCAAATTACTTCAACCCAATTAAAAATACACTGAGATTTAAAATCGTCAAGATCTAAGAAATCCAGCACAAGAACAATGCACTGAAAGGCACTAGAGAAAAGAAAGAGATCACCAAACATGAGAGCACCCAACTATATAAGACAAATCTTAAAGGACATAAAAAAAATCTAATATCCAATATCACAATCTTAACAGCAGATTTTTACACCCCCTTATCACAAAAAGATAGATCAACCAAACAAAAAATTACCAAAGAAGTAGCAGAACTGAACCAAAGCTTGGAACAAATGGATTTAGTAGACAAATTCAGAGTGTTCCACCAAACCACAGCTGAATATACATTTTTTTCAGCTGTACATGGGTCATTTTCTAAAATAGACCACATACTGCCCATAGGTCATGCTTCAGTATATGTAAGAAAATAGAAATTATCCCATGCACATTCTCTGACCACAGTGCAATGAAAATAGAAATAAATGAGACAAGAAACCAGGAAAACCCATAAATACATGGACCCAATCAATGGGTCACAGATGAAATCAAACAAGAAATTCAACAATATCTACAATTCAATGAAAATTCAATCACAATTTATAGGAATTTATGGGATGCAATGAAAGAAGTTCTCAGAGGGAAATTCATAGCTATGAAATCACACATTAGGAAAACAGAACGGGAACAAATAAACACCTTAATGATGCACCTCCTACATCTAGAAAAGGAAGAGCAAACCAGACCCAGAGCCCAAAGATGGAAAGAAATCATAAAGATTAGAGCAGAAATTAATTCAATTGAGATGAAGAAAACACTTCAAAGAATTAACAAATCAAAAAGCTGGTTCTTTGAAAGACTAAATAAAATTGATAAGCCTCTAGCTAACCTCATCACAAAGAGGAAAGAAAAAATTCAAATACAAGCAATAAGGAATGAAAAGGGTGTAATCACCCACAGACCCAGTGGAAATTTAGAAGATTGTCTTTTTTTTTTTTTTCCAAACCAGGGATTGAACTCAGGCCCTTGCGCTTGCCAGGTAAGCACTTATTCCACTGAGCCATCTCCCGGGCCCCCAGAAGATTGTCAATAACTACTTTGAGAATCTGTACTCTCACAGAATAGAAGGCACAGAAGAAATGGACAGATTCCTAGAAAGTTACAAGTGACCAAAACTGAATTGAGAGGATATAACAACTCTCAATAAGCCAATAACAGCCAATGAAATATGAAATGTAATAAAAAGCCTGCCGACAAAGAAAAGTCCATGTCCTGAAGGATTCACAGCTGAATTCTAAAAGAAATTTAAGGGCGATATAATCCCTCTATACCTCAAACTCTTCAATGAAATTGAAAAGGTGGCAGTCTTCCCAAAATCATTCCTGGAGGCAAGTATTATACTGATACCAAAACCAGGGAAAGAAAAACTAAAAGAGAAAACTACAGACCAATTTCCCTCATGAACATAGATGAAAAATCCTCAATATAGTCCTAGCAAATAGAATATAGAAAATCATCAAGAAGATCATCAAGAAGACCAGGTAGGATTCATTCCAAGGATGCAAGGATGGTTCAATGTTTGAAAATCTATAAATGGAATACACTATATCAATAGAGTGAAATCTAAAAACCACATGATCTTCTCAATTGATGCAGAAAAGGCTTCTGACAAAGTCCAACATTCATTCATTTTTTTTTTTTAGGGATTTTTTTTTGTTCAGGGTCTCACTACTACGCAGCCCACACTCCTGATTTCTGCCTCCATAGCGCGGGGATTACAAGCGCGCTTCTCCACACCCGGACTCCATCGCCAGATCAGCGTACCCGAGGGCGGGGCCATTCTGGCATGTGGAACCAAGGATTAAACCCTGTTCCCTGTGGTTACCTAAGCAAGCACTTAGTCGGCTGAGCTATACCGCCGGCCCTCCAACACTCATTCATGTTCAAAATCCTACCGAAAATTGGAATAGGAGGCCTCTACTTCAATCTCATAAAAGGCTATCTATGACAACACAATAGCTAATATAATTCTAAATGGGAAAAAATCTTTTACTCTTAGATCTGGTACAAGACAAGGATGTCCTCTATCACCCCTACTATTCAATATCGTTCTGGAATCATTAGCTAGAGCCATTAGACAAGGGAAAGAAATAAAAGGAATAAGAATGGGTAAAGAAGAAGTTAAATTGTCATTATTTGCAGATGACATGATGCTTACTTAGAAGACCCAAAAAACTCCACCAAGAAGCTACTAGAATTGATACAGAAATTCAGTAGCATAGCAGGATACAAAGACAACAGCATTCGTGTGCATAGATAACAAACACACTGACAGGGAAATTAGAGAAACAATACTTTTTAGTAGCACCTCAGAAAATGAAATACCTTGGAATTAATCTAACTAAAGAGGATTTTTTCAAGAAATTTATAGTACTCTGAAAAAGGAGACCGTAGACGATTTCAGAAAATGGAAAGATATTCCCTGCTCCTGGATAGGAAGAACCAACATTGTAAAGATAGCCATACTCCAAAAATTGTTGGACAGATTTAATACAATCCCTATCAAAGTACCAACAACATACCTCAGAGACCTACAGAAATCATTTCTAAAATTTATTTGGAACCAGAAAAGACCTAAAATAGCAAAGGCAATTCTGGTCAACAAAGACAAGGTGGGAGGCATTGCAATTCCTGACTTGAAATTATTCTACAAAGCTACTGTGATAAAATCAGCATGGTATTGGCAACAAAATAGACCTGAGGATCAATGGAATAGATTAGAAGATGCAAATGACTCTACAAACACACTCAGCCACCTGATCTTCAACAAAGTGACCAAACACACTTATTGGAAGAAAGATAGCCTCTTTAACAAATGGTGCTGAAACAACTGGCTCTCTACATGCAGAAAACTAAAATTTGACTCAGTTTTATCACCATGCAATAAACTAAAGTCAAAATGGATTAAAGTTCCAAACATTAAAACAGAAACACTCAATGAAGAGAAAGTAGGAGGAACTCTTGAAGACATAAGGGTAGCCAAAGAGTTCATGAACAAACATGAAATTGCATAGGAAACACTTGAAAGAAATAACAACTGGGACCAACTCTTATTGAGAGGTTTTTACACGTCAAAAGAAATTACCAACAAAGTGAAAAGACAACCCACAAATTTCAAAAAAAGTCTTAACTAATAAGCACTCAGAGAAAGGTCTGGTCTCCAGAATTTATAAAGAACTAAAAAACATTAGGGTCCTCAAGTTTAAAGATCCAATCCAGAAATGGGCACCCGAGATATATACACACTTCTTGGAGGATGAAATTAAAGAAGCCAATAAATATATGAAAAAATGCAAGAAGAAAATGTGGGAAACATGACAGGGGCAAAGCCATACCTTTCTGTGCACAAGATGGGTAAGGCAATGATCCTGAGAAACATCAGCAGGTTTTTGAAACTAGCAGTTAATTGGTAGGATTCTCACCCTGAGTAACTAGATATGCTGATATCTGTTAACTAAGCAATTGCACTGAAGATAGCAATGTGTGATAGAAGGGACATGCTTGGATTGTCTGTCATTCTGTTCTTTTAAATGCATACTGCTTTTCATGACACACCAATTATTACCATACTGTCTCTCAAGTAAATGTTTGTTTAAAAAAAGGTAATAAATGAAAAAAAGAGACAATTAAAAAGTCACCGGAATGTCCTGCTACAATCATGTCATACATCATTGTAAAATTTTAGATTTCCAATTTTTTGTGTAAAAATATGTAATTGTTTATCCATATTCTTTAAATATTTTTATTTTTTAAATTTTTTTTCTCTATATTCTGTAGGGACTTAAAGTTAACATGTCATCACTTGATGGAAAATACCTGTTCCACATAATGACCAAGATATTTGATATTTAGGCAGTAAGGTTAAACCAAACTGCACATGTTGTAGCATAATAATTAGCTTCTCTTTTGGAGGGTTAACAACCTAATTTTGTAGACCAAAAATTAGAGAAAAAGAAGGACTGCAAGGGCAGCCAACATTTTGGCCCTAGCATCTCAAGGTTAATGAAGACTCAGGACATAGGAGAACCTGTACTGTAACATCATATAACTCAGTGGATCCCAAATTTTCTGATAAAGGAGATTATGTGGCCACAGAGCAATGTGATCAATAATGTAGAGTGTGCCTAAGGAGAGTCACATGGATAGAAAACATTCTTTCAGGCTTTCATAGAGAGCAAATTGGTCAAGCCATGGCTGTGACTCATCCACAATGCTGACACTGAAAAAGAACTGCAAACTGCACTACAGGGTTAGAGAAAAAATCCTGAGGAACTTGACTGACCTTGGTAGATATGAAAGCTACATTTCTTTTTATATAGTTCTTGCTTTATTTTGTTCTTAACCATCCAGCAGAAAAGTATAAAAAGCGAAGCCATTTTAATATGCTGAGCTGTTATGAATATCCCACTACTATTATGGACTACTGGCCTATACCAGATTATTTTGTTTAATTCAGGCACCCACAGTATTTAAATGGCAATGGAATACCCATCTTTATAAAACTAAACAGAGAAAGGGGATACAAAGAAAGGACCATTTTGTATCTGCATATACAAAATAGTTAGGATACATATATAGCTACTTTCTCTTAATTCAATGAGAAGAAAGATTTGTACTAACAGAATTTGGACAGAATATCATGTCTACATTTTGTACTATGAATAACCACGAAGAAGTTAACAATATGCAATGTATTAATTATTGAAACTGTCCTATTGATTGGTTTTGAAGCTATCCCATTGCTATTTATTTCTCAATAAAATTAATAAAAAATAATAAAAAAGCAGTCCTATGATGGAAATGTATAGTGGTCAGGGAAATAAAAATGAGTTCAATGAAACGATTTAATTTTGAATGTCAAACTTTTAGAAAAGGAGGAACAAATCAAACCCACCTCATCATACAGAGAAAATTATTCAGAGAAGAAATTAATAAAAAGACAAAGAAATACAAAGAATCAACAATCAGAAAATTGGTTACTTGAAAGATTTAAAAGAAACTGATAAATCCATGGCCAATGAGATAACTCAGTAGACTAAGCCTGCTTAGGGAAGATCAGGGATCTAGTTTGTTTCCCAGAACTGCATATCACCAGCCCCACCCATAGGGCACACTGAGCCAGAAATCAAGTCCTGGAATTGTGGCACAGGCCTGTAATCCTGGAGCTGGGGAGGCCGTAAACCGGAAGATTACTACAGGTCTGAGCTGGTTAGTTAGACCCTGTACCAAATGCACACACACAAAAATGAAATTGATAAACCCCTATCTAACCTTATACAAAGTAGGAAAGAAAAGACTGAAATTCAAGCAATTAGGAATGAAAAGGATGAAATCAAATAGATCTGCAGAAATTCTTATTCTCCATACCTACTAACATATTGTGCTGCTCTAAACATGGGTACACATATGTCACTGTGGTATGTTTTCACTTCTAATGAATACCCAAAAAGGGAAGAACTAGGTCAATTGGGATCTCTAATCCTAGTTTTTTAAGAAACTGTCACACTGATTTTCACAGTGGTTGCACCAGTCTACACTCCCACTAATAGTGGAGAAGGGTTCCTCTTTCCCCACAGCTTCACCAGCATTTTTTGTTGGTTGATTGCTTGATGATACACATTCTTTTGGGGGTGAAATGGAATTTCAGTGTTGTTTTAATCTGCATTTCTTGGATGATTAATGATGTTGAATATTTCTTTACATATTTATTTTCCATTTGTATTTCTTCATCTGAAAAGTGAATCCATTTTTGGACTAGGTCTTTGAATTTTCAGGGCCTGATTTTTAAAAATTCTTTATATGTTCTAGATAGAAGTCCTTTGTCTGAAGGAGAGTTAGTTAAAAATGCTTACCAATTGTTTCCCTGGTGTCAGAAACTGAAAGAGTAAATAATATCCGGAATGTACTATAGATGTTGTGAAATGGGAAGAAACTATTCAAAAGGAAAGAGGAGCTAGGGTGGGGGGAAAGCAGAGTGAAGGAAGAGGGAATGAAAAACATGAGAAAAATGGATAAAATAGAAACAAAGCTTATAAATAGGGGGGCAAAAGGAGTTGAAGGGAGGAGAGAGATTGGGGGAAAAGAGGAATTAAAATATATCGTGTACAAGTAAAAATTCCCTATGATGAATATTGTCATTATGTATATTTAAAATGGGCCAATAAATTTAACTAAAAATTTAAAAATTAACTAAGGGAATATTTTGGAGCCTTTAGAGAAATTGAAAATATTGACCTTCCCATGGCTACAAAAAGAAAGTGTATTTTATTTCATCTCCTATACAGATGAAAATCAGGTAAGAAGTAATTTGAAAGCAGAGACTGTCAGATTGGTTCTGGGGAGTGTGAAATCAAAGATGGACAATCCAAAGAATAACAGCAATAACAGCAAAAAGAAAAGGAGAAAGGGGAGCTGCAGCTGGCGGACAAGGTTACACTTGGGGTTGTGACTGAGTTCAGGACCAAAACTAGAAACATAGTAACTGTTATGATCCAGGATATGGAAATTACAATAGCACCCATGGTGGTGATCAAAACTCTAGTTCTGATGACAGATGTGATTGCAGTGGGTATAACTGTGAGAACTTTAGATGTAGACAGGGACACACAGAGCACAGTGGTCAAAAGAAAAGACAAACTGTGATGGGGAAAGGAAACAGGAAAAAAGGAAAGTAAAAAAATATGTTTGCACACACAAGATAGTTAAGATACTTGTACAGCTAGTTTCTCTCAGTTCCTTGAAAAGCAAGGTTAGTGCTAATATTGTGTGGACAAGATATTGCTTATGTCTTGTACTCTGAATAACTACTATAAAAAGAACAATATGAAACATATTGATTATTATAATTCTCTGTACTGGTTGACATTGTGTCAACTTGAGAGGCCTGAAGCTTGGCTGGATTGGCTTGGTGATTCCAAGTCCTGGAGCATGGTGGCTGCCCTAACGCAGGACAAATAGGGTATATAAAGTGTTGAGGAAGAGGCTTCTGCACCCCACTTCCTTGGAGGAGCTTGCTTGACCCAGCTGCACCCCCAGTCTTTGCAGCAGCCACTACCACTTGCTCAGAGACGCAAGGGAGAGAGGCTTAATTGACTCCACAGAGGCTACTCCTTCCTCTGCTCTATGCTATTTTCTGCCAATATGAACTGCTGCCTCTTGCCACATGCCACTCTGCCTGGAAGCCATCTGAGTATGGACTGAAACCTCCACTAACTGTGAGCTAAATAAACTTTTCCTTCATTTTAGCTGTTGGGTATTTTGTCCCAGCATAGAGTAAAAAATAACTGGGACACTTTCCTATTAACCTGTTTTGAAACATTGTTTCCATATATGTCTTTGGTTTTATTCCCCACTGGTCTACTCTAGAGCGCTGCCAAGCTGGCCACGTGGTGCATCTGTCAGAAGCCAGTAGCCTCTCATGCGCACACACACTTGTATACATGAATACGTGAGATTTTAGCAGATGGTTAATTTTAGAATTTCATGGCATAGATGTATATATATGATGTAGTCATCATACTCGTGCATCTATTTTACATATGATTTATATGTTTGCCATAACTAGCATCAAGGCAGCATTATGCTATCTATGAATAAATGTATGGATTAACTACACTGTGAAATGAGAGGTGGGAACATTTTTAAAATCAAGAAAAATAAATTTACATTTATTTAATTTATTTTGGGTTTTGTTACAGAACTATTCTGATAGCTCACTTATGCTCATGCCTTCCGCTTGTCACTGAGGCCTTCTTTCTTTCTTTTTTGTTTTCCTTTGGTGGAACCAGGGGATTAAACTCGGGCCCTTGCGCTTGCCAGGGAAGTGCTTATTCCACTGAGCCATCTCTGCACGAGGCCTTCTTCCTTCCTTCCTTCCTTCCTTCCTTCCTTCCTTCCTTCCTTCCTTCCTTCTTCTTCTTCTTCTTCTTCTTCTTCTTCTTCTTCTTCTTCTTCTTCTTCTTCTTCTTCTTCTTCTTCTTCTTCTTCTTCTTCTTCTTCTTCTTCTTCTTCTTCTTCTTCTTCTTCTTCTTCTTCTTCTTCTTCTTCTTCTTCTTCTTCTTCTTCTTCTTCTTCTTCTTCTTCTTCTTCTTCTTCTTCTTCTTCTTC
>PVKA01006368.1:0-56870 GCA_004027165.1 Ctenomys sociabilis
AGGCCCTGAGTTCAGTCCCCAGTACCACACACACACACACACACACACACACACACACACACACACACCAGCTATTATAAATTTGTTCAAAGAACTAAAGGAGTTGGGCATTGTGGGGCATGTCTGGGAGACAGAGCAAGGAGGATCACTGTGAGTTTGAGACAAGCCTGGGATACATAATTGAGTTCAAGGGCAGCCTATATTACATAAGAAGACCCTATCTCAGTAAAACAAAAATAAAAACAAACCCCTGAAACTAAAGGAAACTGTACCCTAAGAATATGGGAAGACAATTCTCATCAAATAGGGGGCATCAATAAGGGAATAACAATTATAAAGTAAGACCCAGAAATCTGGGAAAGAAGTGGAAGGTTTTAAAAAAAGGAAGTGGAATTTTTGGAGTTGAAAAGTACAATAACTAAAGGAAAAATTTGCTAGAGGGGGTAAATGTTAGACTTAAATAGGCAGAAGAAAGAATTACTGAACCTAGTAGATTAATAGAGATTATAAAGTTTGAAGGAGAGAGAGAAAAGAATTTAAAAAGTGAGCATAGCCTCAGATAAATGCAGGGCAACTTTTACCACAACAGCGTGTAAGTAGTGGAAAGATAGAAAAGAAAGAAAAAAAAAAAAAAAACGGCCAAAGAAATGACTAAAACATCCCAAAGCTGATGAAACATATATAATAAAATGAACTCCAAGTAGGATAAGCACAGAGATCCAGACACAACATAGTCAAAATATTGAAAGACAAAAGTTGAAAGAGAAAATTCATTATATACAAAAGAGCCCCAGGAAGATTAACAGATGACTTCTTATCAGAAACAATGGAATCCAGAAGGCAACAGGATGCCATATTTAAAATACAGTTGTTCTTCCTTATCTGCATGAGATGTGTTTCAAGACCTCCAATTGACACCTAAAATGGTAAACAGTACTGAATCCCCTGCTTACTATGATTTTTCCTATACATATATGTCTATGATATTGTTTCACTTATTAATTGGGGCATAGTAAAAGATCAACAGCAACAATTAATACTGCTTTCTTTTCTTTTCTTTTTTTTTTTGGCAGAGCCGGGGATTGAACTCAGGCCCTTGTGCTTGCCAGGGAAGTGCTTATTCCACGGAGCTGTCTTCCTGGCCCCAACAATAAGTAATAGAAGTTATGTGAATGTTTTTTTCCTCCTTTTTCTAAATACCTTACTATTTTGTACTTATTATTTTTGTGATGAAATGATATAAGATTAAAGCCTACACAATGAGGTGAAGCGAGATGAATGATGTAAGCATTGTGTTGTGTAGGCATTTTAATGCAAATACTGCAATATTTCAAAAGTCATCAGTGAACGTGTAGAGTATACAGTGTGGGTGTACTGGACAAAGGGATGATTCATGTCCTACTTAAGACAGGTAAGAAGACACAAGATTTCATCACACTACTCAAAATAGTGTGGAATAAAACATGAATGACTGAATGGGATTTCTAGTCCTACTGTTCTGAGGAGTCTCCACACTGACCTCCACAATGTTGTACCGGTCTACATTCCCACCAGCAGTGGAGAAGTGTTTCCTTTTCCCCACAACCTCTCCAACATTTGTTGGTTGATTTCCTTATGATAGCCATTCTTTCTGGAGTGAGATGGTATCTCAGTGTTTTTATTTGCATTTCACGAATGGCTAGCGATGTGGAGCATTTTTTCATATATTTATTCGCTTCTTTAATTTCGCCCTCTGAGAAGTGTGTATTCATCTCAGATGCCCATTTCTGAATTGGGTCTTTAAATTTGAGGGCCCTGTTATATCTTAGTTCTTTATATATTCTAGACAGTAGTCCTCTGTCTGATTGCTTGTTAGGATTTTTTCAAAATTTGTGGGTTGTCTTTTCACTCTGTTGACAATTTCTTTTGACATGCAGAAGCTCCTTAAGAAGAGTTGATCCCAGTTGTTGATTCTTTCAAGTGCTTCCCGTGAGAATATATGTTTGTTCATGAACTCTTTACCCTATGTCTTCAAGAGTTCCTCCTACTTTCTCTTCTAGGAGATTGAGTGTTTCTGTTTTAATGTTTAGATCCTTAATCCATTTTGACTTTAACTTAGATCACGGTGATAGAACTGGGTCAAGTTTTAGTTTTCAGCATGTAGAAAGCCAGGTTTTCAAGCACCATTTGTTAAAGAGGCTATCTTTCTTCCAGTGAGCTTGTTTAGCACCTTTGTCAAAGATCAGATGGCTGAGTGTGATTGTAGTTGCCTCTGCATCTTCTAATTTATTCCACTGATCCTCAGGTCTATTTTGTTGCCAGTACCATGTTGATTTTATCACAGTGGCTTTGTAGTATAATTTCAAGTAAGGAATTGTGATCCCTCCTGCCTTGTCTTTATTGGCCAAGATTGCCTTTGCTATTCTAGGTTGTTTGTGGTTCCAAATAAATTTTAGGAATGATTTCTCTATGTCTGGGTGGTATGTTGGTGGCAGTTTGATAGGGATTGCATTAAATCTGTACAGCAATTTTGGGAGTATGGCCATCTTCACGATGTTGGTTCTTCCTATCCAGGAGCATGGAATATCTTTCCATTTTCTGAAATCCTCTATAATTTCTTTTCTTAGGGTGTTGTAATTTTCTGTGAAAAGATCTTTGACTTCCCTGGTTAAGTGAATCCCAAGGTATTTCATTTTCTGCATTCAAGCCAGCTATCCCCCTACTGGGAATTTTCCCAAAGGAACTGAAAGCATTGCATCATAGTGATATATGTGTATCTATGTTTATAGCAGCACAGTGTGTGATAGCAAAGTCTTGGAAACAACCAAGATGTCCATCACATGAGGAATGGTTGAAAAAGATGTGGTATTTCTATATAATGGAGTATTACTCAGCTGTTAAGAATGATAAGTTTGAAGCATTTATACGAAGTGGATGCCACTTGAACATATACTCATAAGTGAAATCAACCAGACACACATGTGTAAATATCGTATAGTCTCCCTAGTATAAGCAGCGAAAAGCAGAAATACAAAAGGAAACATACAACAATTAAAATCAATTGAGTCTGATAAGGCCAAGTGAATGGCATATGCTGCAGGATACTAATCAGCTTTTCTTCTGGATGGTTAACAACCTAAGATCACAAGTCAGAGTTGGAGAAATAGAAGAGCCACAAGGCCAGCCAACATTTTGGCCCTCGCCTTTCAAGATCAGCAAAGACTCAGGACACAGGAGAACCTGTACTGCAACATCATGAAACTCAGTTGAGCTCTAAATTTTCTGAACAAGGAGATTATGGAGCCACAGAGGAAAGAGATCGAAGTTCTATAGTGTGCCTGGGGAGAGTCACATGAAGAGAAAACTTTCTTTCAGGCTCTCACAGAGAGCAAACTGGTCAAGCATTGGCCGTGACTCATCCACATGGATGACACAGACAAAGGATCTACAGAATAAGGTACAGGACTACAAGAAAAACCCTGACTTCACTGACCTCATAAGAAATATAAAGTACATGTGTTGGTATATAAATCTTGCTCTATCTAGGTCTTAACCATCCAGCAGAAAAGTATAAAAAATGAAGTATACATCATGGGGCCATAATATTAAGTTGAGCTGTAAATGGCTATGGTCGACAACATCTTTGGATAACTCACTATTGTTGTGGAATTCTGGACTGTGTTGGATTGTGTTGTCGAGTTCAAGCACCTGAGTTAGTTGAACGATAATGGAGTGCCCATCTCTGACAGGTGTAGAGCAAGGAAGGGGTATAGAATGGAAGAATCATGATGTGTGTGTGTGGACAGTACAGTTGGGATTGATAACGCTGTGCTTCTGCATAATTCTATGAGGGGCAAGATTTGCACTAATGGTGGTTGGACAGGATATTATGTCGTCTTCTAGTACTATGGACAATCACTGGGAAAATAACAAGGTAGAAATTATTAATTATTGAATCTTTGATATGGTTTAGGTATAAAAAATAAGATACACAAACAGCTACAGTCTCTTAATTTACTGATACGAGACATACGGTATAATAATGTCTGTAAATATAATATCATGTATACACTTTTTATGATACCAAAACATCATGAAAACAGTTTGCAATGTATTAATTTATGAAATCCATCTTGTCAAGGTATTTTAAAACTGTCTCATTGATATTTGTACTTCAATAAAACAAAAGTAAAATTAAAAATAAATAAATAAACATGAATTATTCATATCTGGAACTTTCCATTTAATAATTTCAGATAATGGTTGCCCATGGGTGGTTGAAGCTGTAAAAAATGAAACTAGATAAAGAGGAATGACTCTACAAGAAGAAAAAGTCTGTCAAACAAGACTCCCTCTCTCTTTTGGACACATAGCTATACATATATGCAAGGTACATTGTAGTGTTTTGGCTTATGTGTACATTGGGCAATTTGCCTGTTCATCAACTTATACTTTTATAAATTTTATTTGAATACATTCAGAATCTTCCGTTTTAAGATAAACTTGAGTCATTTATAGAAAAGTAGATGTACTCTGAGATAATAATGTTAAGTGAAATAAATCAGATATAAAAGCTTAAATATCACATGGCTTCTCTCATGTGAATAACCTAAAGTATAAATAAGGGGCAGAATAAAAGACAGAGAAGAAAGTATGGTGGATGTGAGGGCGATCTGGCTGCGACATCTGTCACCCCATTGATCGCCAGGGTTGATTTGGCTGATCTGGCTGGCTAGGCGGGTGTCCCCTTCCTCCCTCAATGATCCATGTGCGTCCCTCCCGAAGCTGCATGCTCGGTCGAAGAGGACGACCACCCCCGATAGAGGAGGACCGTTCCTCAGTCAAGGGTATCCAAGTAGCTGCGCTCCCCTGATAGAACCTCCAAACAAGCTCTCAAGTATGGAGAAAGATCTTTCACAAAGGTGAAGGAACTAAGAAAGAAATGGAAGGAGTGGAGAGGAAGGTCAGAAAGGAGATGGAAAAAGCCAAGTCATTGACTAAGCCTGAAGAAATTTAAAGAGATTGACATTGTACAAAGCAAACTCTCTGATTACAATGAAATGAAATTAAAAGTCCGTATGAGGAGGAAATTTTGGGAATTGATAAATATGTAGAAATAAGCAAGTCCTAAGTAACTAGTGAATCAAAAATCATAAGGGAAATTAAAAAAATATTTTGAGATGACTGAAAAGAAAAACACAATTATCAAGACTTATAGAATGCAGTAAAAGTAATGGTTGCAGGGGAGTTTATAACTATAAACACATGTTAAAAAAGAAGAAAGTTCTTGGACTGGGGATGGTGGAACACTGGCCCACCCCATGTGAGACCCTGGATTTTATCTTGTGCACTATCACCCCCCCAAAAGATGTCGACTCCATAACGTAACTTTTCATTGTGTGAAATTAGAAAAATAAGAGCAAACTAAATTTAAAGCAAACAGAAAAAAGAAAATAGTAAATATTAGAGCAGGAATGAATGAAAGGGAAGTTAAACACTAAAAATAAATGTGAAACTTAATTCTCAGAAAACGTTGAATTAATAATTTAAAAAGGTAACCAGGAAGGAGCTGTGGGACAGGCAGCAGCAGAACCCAGAAGGCCCACTCCACCTGGGTGGATCTACTGGGAAGGAGCCTCAAGAACACAGCCAATGGGACCCTGGTGGTCCACTTGGACTGGACCCAGCTGAAAAGAGCCAAACACAGAAGCCAGACCCAAGCCTGGTCCCACCAGATGAGTTAGAGACCAGTAGATCCAGACCTGGTGAGCTGAGGCATATGGCTGGGCCGAGCTGAGCCCAGACTGAGGTTCAGAACTACAGCAGCAACCTTGTGGCAGAGAGATGGCAGCAAGAAATTGGGGTGATCCAGTCTGCCTGGAAGACTCCAGGTGCATAAGGGGGGAGGTACCCAGACAGAACTCAGGGGAACTAATTTAAATACAAATTCCCAATTTAAGATCTGCTTTGTTATACAGCTATATTTATTCCTATGGTCTAAATTACAAACCCATTAGTTATAAAAGTTTCCTAATTTCTAAATTTCGCTACCTACTATTAGTATTGCTAATTGTATTACTGTAAATAGGGAACCATATCTGCCTTAACCACATATTTTCCCTTGGATATTAATATCTAGAGGTTCTTGGGTAATAACCTCACCAAAGTTCTACACTGAACGAAGAGTTTCAAACGGAAACCAAATGGAAACCAATATCTCATTTTCAATCAATAGAGAAGGCAAAATTTTGGGTCACACAAAATAAGAATCTGACAAGGACAAATGCCTAAAAACAGACTCTTTATAGACAGGGTGTGACTGCAGTGAAACAGCTATCTACTATCAAACTTCCACATTAACATATCACAGAAAATCAAAATAAAGAGTTGTCTCTGAAATAGAAAATGACAAAATATAAGAGGAAAATGCATTCTCAGGCCCCAAGCCCATCCAGAACAAACCCAGAAGACAACAGCATAAAAGAAATTGGAAACCACACACCTGAAACCTCTAAAATAATAGCAACTAAAGTAAAGAAACAATAGCAAAACAGTATAGAGGAAATAATAAGAATATGGAGATCAGAAATAATCTCACAGGTAAAAAAATGATACCTACAATGAAATAGTTACTGAGAGTTTCTAAATAAGACACTGATAAAAAATAAAGGAGGTGAGTGAGACCACCCAGGCCCCCAGACCCTGAAGCGACCCAGAGCACAGGCCCAGCGTGGAACCTTTCAGCAGAACTCCCTGCAAAGAGGCTAGAGGCAAGACCCACCCAGCTGATTCAGGAGCAGAACATCTTGCCAGTGTGACACAAAGGGTTCACCTGCAGGGCTGCAGCAAGAAGAAATGGAGCACAGCAGCCAGAAACAAGCCACACCACCTGGAGGAGTCTGAACTTCCTAGATCTGGACCTGGTGCTAAGGTAATAACTCTATCTAAGCCCTACACCAAAGATCAAAAATCACTGGTATACAAAATGACAAAAAGAAGGAATAAAAAGCAGTGTCAGGCCCCAAGTCCACCCAGTGGACACTATGCAGAAGACAGTAGCATAGAGGAAATTGGAAATCACACACCTGAAATCTCTGAAATAATAGCGTTGGAAGTAACGAAACAACTGCAGAAAGGTATAGAAGAGATCAGATCAGAAATAATTTCTTTTCTTTTTTGTCCTTTTGAGGCAGGGTCTCACTATACAGTTCAGGCTGGCCTTAAATTCGCTTTGTAGCTCAGTCTGGGCTCAAACTCACAACAATCCTCCTGCCTCAGCCTCCCAACAGAAAAAATTTCTGAAGTAAAAAATGTAGCAATAACTATAATCAAAGAAGTACTAAGTGCTTTTAAAGAATACACTCATAAAAACTAAAGCAGAATATAAAAATAACGGAACCCCTGAATAAGCAATATAGAAAAGAGAATGTATGAAACAGATCAAAGTGATATACAGGAAATGAAAACCTCAACCACAAGTTGGCAAATCATTTGAGTGAAAGCGAAAATAGACTTTTTGACCTTAAAGACACCATTGCAGCTAGTGAAAAAGTAAGCAAAGATCTCTTACAAACAACTAGGATGCAGGCAAAAGTAATTCAACACCTACAAGACGATGCAAAGATGAACAATGTGAGACTAATAGGCATCAATGAGAAGGAAGGAGTCAATATAAATGATATAAAAAGAATATGGGGCATTGGCTATGACTCATCCACGTCGATGACACAGTCAAAGGATCTACAGAGTAAGGTACAGGATTACAAGATAAACCCTGAGGGGGCTTCACTGACCTTATCAGAAACAAAAGCTACACCTTTTTGGTACATAGGTCTTCCTCTATCTAGGTCTTAACCATCCAGCAGAAAAGTATAAAAATGTGGGGCCATAATAATAAGTTGAGCTGAAATGGCTACAGTCAACAACTTCAGATAACTCACTATTAATGTGGAATGCTGGACTGTGTTGGATTGTGTTGCCGAGTTCAGGCACCTAAATTGGTTTAATGACAATGGAGTGCCCATCTTTGACAGGTCTAGACCAAAAAAGGGGGATACAAAGGAAGAGCCATGATGTGTGTGTATAAATAGTACAGTTAGGATAAATATGCAGTACTTCTGCATAATTCTATGAGAAGCAAGATTTGCACTAATAGTGGTTGGACAAGATATTATGTCAACTTCTAGTACTATGGACAACCACTAGGAAGATAACAAGGTAGAAAGTATTAATTATTGAATCTGTGATATAATTCAGCTATAAAAAATAAAATAAGTAAACAACTACACTCTCTTAATTCACTGATTAGAGACATCTGCTATAATAATGTCTGTAAGTATAATATCATGTATGTACCTTGCATGATACCAAAACATTACGAAAACAGTTTGCAATGAATTAATTCATCGAATCTGTCCTGTTAATTTGTCTTGAAACTGTCTCATTGCTATTTGTTCTTCAATAAAAAAAAAAAAAAGAATATGGGCAGAGGTAATAGCAGAAAACTTCCCAAATATGGGGCAACAACCTGACATTCAGGTAACTGAAGCAAATAGAACTCCAAATAGCATCAACCCAATTAAATCCACTCCCAGACATATAATAATCAAGATCCCAGAAATTCAGCACAGGAACAGTATACTAAAAGCCACTAAAGAAAAGAAACAGATCACATTTCAAGGAAAACCCATCAGAATAATGGCAGATTTCTCTTCACAAACCATCAAGGCAAGAAGAGCATCGAGCAAAGTACTTCAAGTCTTGCAAGAAAACAAATTCCAACCCAGACTGATATACCCTGCAAAACTCTCTTTCAAGTATAATGGAGAAGTAAAACACTTCCATGACAAAGAACAACTAAAGAATTCTATGATGACAAAGCCAAGCCTACACAGAGTACTAAAGGATGTTCTAGAGAGGGAGCAAAATGATCACAACCACATGAATGAGAATGGAAAGAACCCACCAAATAGGGCAAACAAACACAGGAGAATAAGAGGTATACAATAGTAGTCTTTCAGTTATTCTTTTGTGTACAGCAGCAAAATATTTCCATCAGCACACTCTACAAAATGGACTTCTCTTGCACCCTATGGGTCAAGATTCCATATGGGACTACAGGGTGGATTTCAAGGATATAGCTGTAGGTCAGTCCCACAAGTGACACCTGGCCACCAGTAAATGTCATGGTCATTATCCATGTCCACAACACACTAGAACTTTGTGCGATATCCTATCCTCAAACTATCAGAAGTGATGGTCATTTATTTGTCATTCCAGCATTTATCTTATGTTTTATTCCTAATACTTCTTTGATATCATGAAACCTTTTTCTTAATTCAATTCTTTTGGAACATTTAATTTTAAATTAATTAGTATTTTCTGAATATTGCTTAATCTTAATTTTTGTTTTAAGAGTTATGCTATGTCTTTGAATTACAATTTATCTAAAAGACATAATATGATATCTTCTCCTAGTATTAGAAACTTTAGAAAGTATATTTCCATTTTCTGTTGACTTTATATTACTTCTCTGTCCTTTATACACACATACACACACGTATATATGAAAAAAATACATGTATAACCAACATAAGACTGGTATTGTTTCATAGAAATTTTCAAAGGCCTTTTAAATAAGGGTTCAAATAATGTATTTTGTATAGTCCTGCATAGCTAACACTTTGAGAGCTCTTTATTGTTCATCCAGGAACATACTGCAACTTCTCATGCCTTTTGAATTGTGCTCTTTGTTATTTCCTATATGCTAAGTCTGGAGGTATTAAAATATTTCAAGTATAGCTAGAAAATATTTTTTTATTTTTTAAAAGTCAAATTAGTAGAACAGTTTCAATAATTAATACATTGCATATTGTTTTCATAGTGGTTTTTGTTGTACAATGTGCATACATGATATTGTTTACAAACACTATTAGAGCAGAAGCCTCTAATCAATGAATTAAGAGAATGTAGCAATACACCTATCTTTTTTTTAAAAGCTGAATAATAGTACAGTTACAATAATTAATATGTTTTTACATTGTTATCATCTTAGTGGTTATCCATAGTACAAGAAGCAGACAGGATATCCTGTCCAAACACTATTAGTGCAAATCTTTCCTCTCATAGAATTATGCAAAAGTACTACATATTTATCCTAACTGTACTGTTTATACAAACACAGAATGGTCCTTCCTTTGTATCCTCCTTTTTTTGTTTAGTCGTGTCAGAGATGGGTATTCTATTGTCATTCAATTATTATTGGTGCTTGAATTCAGTGAAACAATCTAACACAGTCCAACACTCCACAATAGTAGTGGGTTCTCCAAAGAAGTTACTGACTAGAGCCATTTACAACTCAGCTTATTATTATGGCCTTATTTTATATACTTCATTTTTATACTTTTTTGCTGGATGGTTAAGACTGAGATAAAGCAAGACCTATATAACAAAAAATGTAACTTTTGTATCTGATGAGGTCAGTCAAGTCCCCTCAAGGTTTATGCTATAACCCTGTATCTCACTTTGTAGATATTTTGTCAGTGTCAGCCATGTGGATGAGTCATGGCCATTGCTTGAGCAGTTTGCTCTCTTTGAAAGCCTGAGAGAAAGTTTTCTCTCCATGTGATTCTCTTTAGGCTCACTATAGATCGTGTATCACATTCCTCTGTGGCTTCATAATCTCCTTAATCAGAAAATTTGGGGCACAACTGAGTTCCATGATGTTACAGTATAGGTTCTCCTATGCCCTGAGTCTTCACTGACCTTGAAAGGCTAGGGCCAAAATGTTGGATGACCTTGTAGCCCTTCCATTTCTCCAATTTTTGGTCTGAAAACTTAGGTTGTTAACCATCCAGAAGAGAAGCTGATTAGTACCCTGCAATATATGCCGTTCACTTTACCCTATTTGATTAAATTCATTTTAGTTGTTGTTATACCTTTCTATTTGTATTTCTTTTTTTGATTTCTTATACTAGGGAGACTATACAGTATTTGCACATGTGTGTATGGTTGATTTCACTTATGAGTATATGTTCAAGTGGCATCCAATTCAGTATAAATGCTTCAAATTTATCATTTTTAACAGCTGAGTAATACTCTATTATATAGAAATACCACATCTTTTTCAACCATTCCTCATGTGATGGACATCTTGGTGTTTCCAAGATTTTGCTATCACACATTGCACTGCTATAAACAAGGTACACATATATCACTAAGATACAATGTTTTCAGTTCCCCTGGGAAAATTCCCAGTAGGGGAATAGCCACCTTGAATGGGATTTCTAGTCCTACTCTTTTGAGGAGTCTCCACACTGACCTCCACAATGGTTGTACCAGTCTACATTCCCACCAGCAGTGGAGAAGTGTTTCCTTTTCCCCACAACCTCTCCAACATCTGTTGTTGGTTGATTTCCTTATGATAGCCATTCTTTCTGGAGTGAGATGGTATCTCAGTGTTGTTTTTATTTGCATTTCATGAATGGCTAGCGATGTGGAGCATTTTTTCATATATTTATTCGCTTCTTTAATTTTGCCCTCTAAGAAGTGTGTATTCATCTCAGATGCCCATTTCTGAATTGGGTCTTTAAATTTGAGGGCCCTGTTATATCTTAGTTCTTTATATATTCTAGACAGTAGACCTCTGTCTGATTGCTTATTAGTTAGGATTTTTTCAAAATTTGTGGGTTGTCTTTTCACTCTGTTGACAATTTCTTTCGACATGCAGAAGCTCCTTAAGAAGAGTTGATCCCAGTTGTTGATTCTTTCAAGTGCTTCCAGTGAGAATATGTTTGTTCATGAACTCTTTACCTACCCCTATGTCTTCAAGAGTTCTCTTCCAGGAGATTGAATGTTTCTGTTTTAATGTTTAGATTTTGACTTTAGCTTAGTGCATGGTGATAAGGATAAACCTGGGCCAAGTTTTAGTTTTCAGCATGAAGAAAGCCAGGTTTTTGAGCACCATTTGTTAAAGAGGCTATCTTTCTTCCTGTAAGAGTGTTTGGCCCATTTGTTGAAGGACTAGTGGCTGAGTGTGTTCTTAGAGGCCTCTGCATCTTCTAATCTATTCCACTGATCCTCAGGTCTATTTTGTTGCAAGTACCATGTTGATTTTATCACAGTGGCTTTGCAGTATAATTTCAAGTCAGGAATTCTGATGCCTCCTGCCTTGTCTTTGTTGGCCAGGATGGCCTTTGTTATTCTAGGTCTTTTGTGGTTCCAAATAAATTTTGGGAATGATTTCTCTAGGTCTGGGAGGTATGTTGGTGGCAGTTTGGTAGGGATTGTGTTAAATCTGTACAACAATTTTGGGAGGATGGCCATCTTCATGATGTTGGTTCTTCCTATCCAGGAGCAGGGAATATCTCTATTTTCTGAAATCCTCTATGATCTCTTTTCTAAGGGTGTTGCAATTTTCTTGAGAAGAAAATTGACTTCTTTGGTTAAGTGAATTCCAAGGTATTTCATTTTCCACGGTGCTATTGTAAGAGGTATTATTTCTATAGTTTCCCTCTCAGTGTGTTTGTTATCTGTGTAGAGGAATGCTACTGACTTTTGAGTATTGACTTGTATCCTGCTATGCTACTGAATTTCTGTATCAGTTCTAGTAGCTTCTTGGTGGAGTGTTTTTGGTCTTCCAAGTAAAATATCATGTCATCTGCAAATAGTGATAATTTAACTTCTTCATAACCTATTCTTATTCCTTTTATTTCTCCCTCTTGTCTAATGGCTGTAGCTAATGATTCCCAAACTATATTGAATAGGAGGGGTGATAGAGGACATCCTTGTCTTGTACCAGATCTCAGAGTATGAGATTTCAGTTTTTCCCTGTTTAGAATTGTATTAGCTGTTGGGTTGTCATAGGTGGCTTTTATGAAATTGAGTTACAGGCCTTCTGTTCCAATTTTCTGTAGGACTTTGCACATGAATGAGTGTTGGACTTTGTCAAAGCTTTTTCTGCATCAATTGAGATGATCATGTGGTTTTTCGATTTCAGTCTATTAATATAGTGTATTACATTTATAGTTTTTTAAATATTGAACCATCCTTGCATCCCTGGGATTTATCCTACTTGGTCATGGTGTATGATGTTCTTGATGATTTACTGTATTCTATTTCCTAGGATTTAACTGAGGATTTTTGCATGTATGTTCATGAGAGAAACTGGCCTGTAGTTTTCTTTTTTAGTTGTGTCTTTCCTTGGTTTTGGAATCAGTATAATACTTGCCTCCAGATATGATTTTGGGAGGACTGCTTCCTTTTCAATTTTATTGAAGAGTTAGAGGAGTGTAGGGATTATATCTTCTATAAATTTCTTGTAGAATTCAGCTGTGAATTCAAAAGGCTTTTTATTACGTTTCATATTTTGTCAGCTGTTATTGGCTTTTTGAGAGTTGTTCTATCGTCTTGATTCAGTTTTGGTAATTTGTGCCTTTCAAGGAATCTGTTCATTTCTTCCATGTCTTCTATTCTGTGAACGTAAAGATTCTCGAAGTAACTATTGATAATCTTCTGAATTTCCACTGGTTCTGTGGTGATTACACCCTTTTCGTTCCCTATTGCTTGTATTTGAAGTTTTTCTTTCCTCTTTTTGATGAGGTTAACTAGGGGCTTATCAATTTTCTTTAGTCTTTCAAAGAACCAGCTTTTTGATTCTTTCATTCTTTGAACTGTTTTCTTCATCTCAGTTGAATTAATTTGTGCTCTAATCTGCATGATTTCTTCCCATCTTTGTCCTCTGGGTTTGATTTGGTTTTCCATTTTTAGATGTCAGAGATGCAACATTAGGGTGTTTATTTGTTCCCATTCTGTTTTCCTATTGTGTGAGTTCATAGCTATGATTTTCCTCTGAGAACTGCTTTCATTGAATCCCATAAATTACTGTAAGTTGTGCTTGAATTTTCATTGAATTGTAGATATTGTTGAATTTATTGTTTAATTTCATCTGTGACTCATTGATTGCTGAGTAGGGTGTTGTTTAATTTCCATGTATTTAGGGGATTTTCTGGTTTCTTTTGTCATTTATTTCCAGTTTCATTGCACTGTGGTCGGATAATATGCATGGGATCATTTCTGTTTAAGCATAACCTATGGACTAGTATGTGGTCTATTTTAGAAAATGATCCGTGTGCAGCTGAAAAAAAATGTGTATTCAGCTGTGGTAAGCTGTAACACTCTGTATGTGTCCACCAAGTTCATTCGTTCCAAGCTCTGTTTCGGTTCTGCTACTTCTTTGCTAATTTTTTGTCTGGTTGATCTATGTTTTTGAGATAAGGGGGTGTTAACGTCTCCTGTTAAGATTGTTGTCTTAGATATTAGGTTTTTCATGCCCATTAAGATTTATCTTACATAGTTGGATGCTCCTGTGCTTGGTGCATAGATATTTATGAGTGTTACCTCTTCCTCTTGAATTTTTCCCCTAACCAATATATAGTGGCATTTATTTTGTTTGATCATTCTTGGTTTGAAACTGAGACTGTCTGAGGACAGAATTACTACACCTGCTTTTTTTGGAGTTGCTGGGGCAGGTAGTATTGTTTTCCATCCTTTTATTTTAAGCCTATGAATGTCTTTTTGAGTTAAGTGTGTTTCTTGTATACAGCATATTGTTGGGTTTTGTTTCCTAATGCACTGTGCAATTCTATTTCTCTTAATTTGTGAATTGAGTCCATTTACATTGATGGTTATAATTGAAATGTGTTGACTTATGATTTTCATGTTATTTACCTGTTGTTACTCTTTTTTGTCCTGTGTTTGTTTGAGAGTTGTTCTATCTTCTTGATTCAGTTTTGGTAATTTGAATCAATTCTAGTTATTTAGTGGGTTCCTCTTGTTCTCATTTGTGGAGTTCTGCTCACTGTGGTCCCTCTCTAGAACATGTTTCAGTAGCCTGTGTAGGGATGGCTTTGTCATCATGAAATTCTTTAGTTGTTCCTTGTCATGGAAGTATTTCATTTCTCCATCAAACTGAGAAAGAGAGTTTTGCAGGGTATAGTAGTCTGGGCTGGAATTTGTTTTCATAGAGGACTTGAAGTACTCTGCTCCATGCTCTCCTTGCCTTCATGGTTTGTGAAGAGAAGTCGGCTGTAATTCTAATGAGTTTTCTTTTGAATGTGATCTGCTTCTTTTCTCTAGCAGCTTTCAGTATATTATTCTTGAGTTGAATTTTTGGGATCTTGACTATTATGTGTCTTGGTGTGTTTTTACTTGGGTTGAAGTTATTTCGCATTCTGTATGCTTCAGTTACTTGAATGTTAGATTGTTTCTTCATATTTGTGAAGTTTTCTGCTAGTACTTCTGCTTATATTCTTTTTATATCATTCATATTAACTCCTTCTTTCTCATTGATGCCAATTAATTTTGCATTGTTCATGTTGGCATCATCTTGCAGGTGATGGATTATTTTTTCCTGCATCCTTGTTATTTTTAAGAGATCTTTTCTCACCTTTTCACTAGCTGCACCACTGTCTTCAAGATCTGAAATTCTGTCTTTGCTTTCACTCAGACGGTTTTGTAGACTTGTGATTGAGATTTTAAGTTATTCTATCTCTGTTTTAGTCTGCTTCATGTGATCTATTTCTTTCCTGTATTGCTCATTCAAGGAATCCATCATATTTCTTTTTGTCTTTTTGAGACAGGGTCTCACTATGCAGTTCAGGCAGTCTTAAGCTCACTTTGTAGCTCACACTGGTCTTGAACTCACAACAGTCCTCCTGCCTCAGCCTCCTGGGTGCTGGGATTTCAGGCCTGTGACATGCCCAGCTACTGTCATATTTCTCATCTCTATTTTTTTTAATCAATGTCTTCTTTAGAGGTAGCTATTAATTCTTTTACTGCAGAATTTTTTTTTTCCAAATTGGGTTTCCTCCATATATTTTCATATTTGATTCTCTACTTCAGATGCAATGATTTCAAAGATTTCTTTTTTCATTTCAGAAATTATTTCTGCTGAGTTCCTCTTTACCTTTCTACTGTTTCTTCGCTTGTGACACTGTTAATTCATATGTTTCAGCTACAATAGTGTTCTCTGCATTTGTTCTGGGTGGGCATTGGGTTTCCCCCATATGTTTCTGGATTTGATTCATTACTTCAGATGCTATGTATTAAAAAATTTCTTTTTTTATTTCAGGTGTTAATTGTGGTCTGAGTTCCTTTATACCTTTCTGCCGTTGTTTCTTTGCTTTCGACGCTGTTAATTCATTCATTTCAGGTGAGCTAGAGTCCTCTGCATTTATCATGGATGGGCTAGAGACCTGAGATTACATTTTGCTCCTTGTGTTTGTCATTTTGTATATCACTGACCTCTGACCTTTGGTGTAGAGCTTTGGTGCAGTTAGAACTTTAGCGCATAATGAGATTTGGGTGCCGATCTATTAAGTTTGAGTTTATGCAGTTATTCCTGGCCTGGATCTAGCTGTTGTAGCTACTTTTTGCTGCAGCCCTTCTGGCACAACTGTGAGCCTATGGTTCCCCTCTGTTGCACCCCTGGCCCAGGGAGCACAGGGGAGCGCCAAAGCTCTCCTGCACACTCACCAGGCCCTGTTGGGCTGGATCAGGGAAGAGTCACAAAAATTCTCACTCGGTAGGTGGGCTTGGGGGCAGTGGCTCAAGTTGCAGGGTGGGCCAGGCCTGGGCAGATGGGGCTGAAAGAATCTCAGAAGTTCTCATTTGCTCAGAGGTCTTATTGGCAGGCACAAGTCCTATATAACAAGAAATGTAACTTTTATATCTGACAGCGTCAGTCAAATCCCCTCAAGATTTACCCTGAAACCCTGTACTGCAGTTTGTAGATCCTTTTTCAGTGTCAGCCATGTGGCTGAATCACAGCCATTGCTTACCAATTTGTTCTCTGTGAAAGCCTGACAGAATGTTTTCTCTCCATGTGATTCTCTGTAGGCACACTCTACATCATCAATTGCTTTCCTCTGTGGCCCCATAATGTCTTTGATCAGAAAATTTGGGACATCACTGAGTCATAGGATGTTACAGTACAGGTTCTCACTGAGCTTGAAGGGTTAAGGCCAAAATGTTGGCTGTATGACACTATTTTTTTATGTCATTATTATTCCCTGAAAATAAAAGAGGTAGAAACAATCCCAGTGTCCATCAACAGAGGACTGCATCTCAGTCTTAAAACTTGAGCAAAACCTGGGTTAGTATGTGAACAAGTCTGTAAATATGCAGCAGAGGTGGGGATGGTGAGGGGTACAGGTTTGGGCAGGGAAAGACTTTACAGCCACTGCTGTAACTCTGGACCTAAGAGGATAGAACAATTCCATTTCCAAGTCTCCCCTGGAAGAGGCCGCTCCCCACTCACAAATCGAGCAAGCCAGCCAGGCACCTGCCAGGCCTCTGCGTGGCCACTGTGCTATTCATGGGCCTTGTACAGTGCCCTTGGGAGGAGATGCTCCAGTTGGAAGAGGAGCTCTGGAGGAGCTAGTGGGCATGGGCTCAGGTTGGAGGTTACTTTTGTGGTGGTTTTGTTTGAACACCTGGTTCCTTGCAAGGTCAAGGGTTTTGGTGTCAACATAATGTGGGTCACACACCACATCTGCTGTCATCCTGCTACATTTTTCAGTTTTGTTATATGTTACATTATGTATAAATTGTTTAAAAGTTACATATACACGGTTTGAATGCATACCAGTATGTTTATTTTTGTTTGTTTGTTTATTGTTTTGAGATTGCCAAGCTTCCTGGTTTCCTTCAGGTAGGAGAAAACTTAACCTGTGCTTCCTCACCACAGATGTGCTGAAACCTGAGCCAAAGGGCTAGGCCTTCCCCTTAAAAGCAGGTTTAGCCTGAGGCCAGAGCTCTCCATGCTGTCAGAAAGTCATGCAAGCATGTTGTGGGTAGGTCCAAGTCATAGCTGAAGTAAGACATGTTGCCAAGTTTCTTTCATAGAGAATTCACGTTTTCTCAAGATTTTAAAAGTGAACCTTCAGCCTTTGCATTCAGGAGGGAATTGCTCCAGATGAGCTCAGTTTCAGGTCAACTTAATTTATCCCATGAGGCAAGGAGTAGAATAAATGTCCCACAAGGTTGTTCTTTTCATTTGGAAGGCAGCTATGCTCACCACTATACCACCAACGCCCATGCTCTTTTCATTTGGTTCTTTCCTTTGCAGTGAGTTCAGTTCTCATTTAAGTTTGTGAGCTGGCTGTTCAATAGTTATGAAGTTCTGCATTTTCAAATGTCATTGTCTCTGGAGGTATTTCCTAGCCTTTCTCAATGCACTTTTGCCTTTGTTAAATTTGTATAAACAATTGTTAAAAAAAAAAAAAAAGGAAATATGAATCCTGGGCAAAATGTCTGAATCTCTACACAATAAAGGGACATGAGGTGGGAGCCAGTAGGGATACAGCTCTACATAATTCATCAGTTCACCTGTAATTTCTTTATTTTCTAGCAATTTGGCCCCACTTACTCCCTTGGTCCATTATGAAAAGTTGAGGATTCTTTCTTGGACTGATGCAAGATCAAAGAACTATTTGAATACAAAATGACTACAAATTCAGATCTGTCTGACTCTCTACAACCTGCTTTCCATTTCAATGATTCATCTTTCAAGAAGCTGGGGAGCAAGAGCATGAAGTAGAAGTAACTCTAGCTATTCTAACTGTAAGGTGGACCACTCCAATCCTTGAGGCAGGGATAAGTGCCTCAGTTAGAGAAGCATTTGTGAATTCACAAGAAGTAGCTCCTCTTCCCTGTTTGAAAGTTTCCCAAGCATGCCATGCTCTGTACAAGCAGACATTAGAAAGCCTCAGGCCTAGCCTACTGTTTGATAGAGAGAGGCCTAAATAGTGGTGGTATTTGAGGGTGGGATGAGATTAGGGATCCCTCTCTGCTTTGAACTTAAACCTTTAAGCTACTGTGATTTATTCAAGAATTTGGCATCTGTGTGGCCAGGGAGATAGCTCAGCAGTCTAAAGCACCTGCTTAGGCAAGCTGAGGCAAGCAGGGAATGCAGTTCCATCCCCAGTACCACATGCCACGCTGGCCCCATTCCCAAGGTGGGCTGAGATGGCCACAAAAAAAAAAGGATTAGGTATCTGAAACTATGAAGTGAAGTCTTAAATACTTGCACTAAAATCCAAACAAATATATAGGTCCATAACTTCGAGGATACCTGAAAATTACAAATTCACCAGAGTGAGAATGCAATAATACACATCAACTAAGAAGTTACTCTCTTTAAAGTAAATTTATGTTTAAAAAATGTAACGAAAGTAAATGAGGGACAAGAAAAACAAAATGTAGCAGGATGTACTGCTACAATGTTGAATATGGTTTGATTTCTAAATATCTGTGTAAAAATGTGCAATTGCTTTTTAACATTCTATTGGGATTTAAATCTTAGGATATCCATGGTTGTTGGAAAATGGAAGTTTCATTTTATGTCTAAGGTATGTGATATTCAGACAGATAGTAATGTTAAGCTTAACTGCCTCTGTTATAGGATAATAATATTAGTAAGCTTCTCTTCTGGATATTTCACAACTAAAGTTTTCAGACAAAAAATTAGACAGATTGATGGGCTAAAAAGATATTTTGGCTCTAGATTTTCAAGGTCAGTGAGAACTCAGGACACAAGGGAATCTCTGTTGTGACATCTGTAACTAAATGGTGTCCCAAATTTCCTGATCAAGGACATTATGGGACCACAGAGAAAAGTTATCGACAATGCATAGTGTGCCTAAGGAGAGTCACCTAGGGTGAAAACATTCTCTCAGGCTTTCACAGAGAGCAAATTGGTCAAGCAATGGCTGTGACTCATCCACATGGCTGACACTGACAGAAGATACACAAAGTGCTGTACATGGTTCCAGGGTAAATCCTGAGGGGATTTGACTGGCCTTATCAGATAGCAAAAGTTACATTTTTTGTTATATAGGTCTTGCTTTAACTTGGTCTTAACCATCCAACAGAAAAGTGTAACCATAAGGTACAAAAAGTAAAGCTATATTAATATGCTGAGCTGTAAAAGGCTCAATTCAACAACTTTGGACAATTGCCAGTTGTGCTTGTAACTCACTACTATTATGGACTATTGGACTATATTGGGTTATTTTGCTGAATTCAAGTACCAACAATATTGGAACTGGCATCAAGTATGAAAAGACCCTTTAAATACTTCTCCAAATACAGCTTCTCTATCAGCAATGGAACACCAATCTCTAGCAAAACAAGACAAAAAAGGGGGATATAAATAAAGGACCATTTTGTAGTAATATATATATTAGGACAGATATACAGCTACTTTTTTTTTAGTTAAATGAAGAGAAAGGTTTGTACAAAAGTGTTTAGACAAGATTTCATGTCTGCATCTTGTCCTCTGAATAATTACTATGAAGACAATAATATGCAATATATTAATTATTGTAATTGACCTACTAACCTTTTTTCTCATTAAAATGAATAAAAAATTTAAAAAAGAAGAATAAAAAAAAGAAGTTAAACTATGCTGGTGGTGGACACCTGTAATCCCAGCACTCAGAAGGCTAAATGAAGCAAGAGGCTCATCAGAAATTTGAAGGCAGCATGGGCTTTATGGTGAGTTCAAGGCCAACTTGAGCTACATAGTGAGACCCTGTCTCGAAAAAAAAAAAACCCAAAAAACTAAAAGAGAACTCTTTAAGGGACCTTTTGATTCTACTGAAGGTACTCGAATTCAGCAAAATAGCCCAATATAGTCCAATAGTCCATAATCGTAGTGGGTCATCAGCAGAACTGGCAAATGTCTGAAGTAGTTGACTTGAGCCTTTTACAGCTCAGCCTTATCCAGCTCAGCATATTAATACGGAATTACTTTCTATACCTCATGGTTATATTTTTCTGCTGTATGGTTAAGACTAAGGTAAAGCAAGACCTATATAACTAAAAGTGTAGCTTTTGTATCTGGTAAGATCAGTGAAATCTCTGTAGAATTTACTCTGAGACTATGTATAGCACCCTGTAGATCTTTTGTCAGTGTCAGCCATTTGGATGAGTCACAGCCTTTGCTTGACCAACTTGCTCTGTGTGAAAGCCTGAGAGGATTTTTTTCTCTCTAGGTGACTGTCTTTAGTTACACTATACATCATCGATCACTTTCCTCTGTGGCTCCATAATCTTGATCAGAAAATCTGGGACACCACTGAGTTAGAAGATGTCACAGCACAAGTTCTCTTATGTTCTGAATCCTCCCTGGCCTTGAAGGGCTAGGGCCAAAATAGAACACCCATCTCTGGCAAAACAAACAAAAAAGGGGGACATAAATGAAGGACCATTGTGTAGTGAAAGAATATATATACATATATACAAAATAGTTAGGATAGATATACAGCTACCTTCTATTAGTTCAATGAGAAGAAAGGTCTGTACTAATATTGTCTAGACAAGATAGCATGTCTGCATCTTGTCCTCTGAATAACCTCTATGAAGACAACAATATGTGATGTATTAATTATTGTAACTGTCCTATTAATTTTTTTGAAACTGTTTCATTGCTATTTTTTCCTCATTAAAATGAATAAAAAAACTAAAAGGAAAAAGAAAGCGGACAGAAGAGGAGAAGGAGAAAGGAAGAGGAGGAGGAGGAGGCAGAAGTCAAACTGGAGTTCAAGTTGTATTTAGAAAATCTGATTTTATTTGATTTGGTATTCTCTATAAGTGGCCTACAGATCATTTAGGTCACCCCCTAAGCCATACCTCATTTTCTGGAGTCAGGTTGCACTTTGTTTTGGTCCTATTTAAGACCTTTTTTCCTTATTTATGACTTTGCTCCTGTCTCCAGAATTCCCAAGTAATCTTTATTCTTCAGCTTGACTTTAAGTTTTAAGAAATTTGTTTAAAATTTGAATCTTCTTGTGTTTTGTTGGCCCCCTCCCAGTTCAGTTCCTGGAATTTAAATCCTATTAATGATACTCTTAGCTGAGTTTTGACTAGGACTACTAGAAAATCAAACAAGCCACACTGCTTCATCTTATCCACAAATATTTTATAAGACAGTCTAATAGCTTATTGAAATCCATCTTCCCTTCCCTGGGCTCATTATATTAATTGAGACCATCTATTCCTACACAACTTATCATCTACATTAACATGATTTTAGTATTTGTTTTCATAACTTAATAACTATTATTCCAGAGGATTCTCATGCAAGAAAATAAAACTGTATTGTTCACTATGGGAAATAACTTTATCCTTCTTTTAGGAACTTTATGAAATATCATCAACTCTTCAATAGAAAGCATCAATGGTTTGAACACACATCCCAAGGCTTTGAGCTTCTACCCTCAAAAACTATCCCTTTTCTCTTTCTACCAACCCTAGTATTCCATTAGACTCCTTACCCAGCCCTGGTCAAGCATGCTCCATTGCTCTTACCCCTGCACTAATAGACCTGACTAAATAAGACTTCAAAATCTGATTAAATTGCATCTTGCCCTTTCTCTTCCAAGATTCTTTGAGGTGGGACACTGCCTTACAACCATATGCAGTAAAGTCTTTGTCTCATCAATTAGTTGTTCTGGTGAAAGTAAGGGATCTTGTATTTGATACAATTTTAAAATTAATTTCCTAAAAAAATAAAAATAAAATTAATTTCCTAATGTTTTTTTCTTACTGACTAGGAAATGGCACTGGATGGCATTTGACTTGATCTCTAGGCTCACTTATAGTAATTTTATGAATACAACCTGAACTCCAGTTTAGTATTTTTAGACAAGGTCTCATTGTGTTGTTCAGGTTGGCCTTCAACTCACTTTGATCCTTCTGCCTCAGTCTTCCAAGCACTAGGGTTACAGGTGTGTACCACCATGCCCAGCTTAACTTCTCAGTTGTTGTATATTATTGCCATTTTCATTCTGGTCAATTTGTGATCTTCAGGTATTATCAAAACTTCTCTTCGAGACCAGCAATACTCCTTATGTCAGTCAGCTTTCCTGCTGCTGAGACACAGTTCCCAAACCCACAGTTTAAGGAGGTAAGGTTTAATTTGGTTCACAGTTTTGTAGGATTCAGTCTACAGTCGGCTGGCTTCATGTCAGAATCATCATGGCAGAAGGACATGGATACTTAGTTAATGGATGCAGGGGAGCAAAATAAGGAAATCATGCCAGAGAGGAAGGAGCCAGAGACCAGATGTAGTACTCAAGGTCTTAGCTCCATGACCTTCCCAGACATTGCTAATTTCCTCAATGACTCTCAACCCAATCAAACTGACACAATCAAGCTTAATCACCATACTGGCCATCGATCTTCACTAAATTTTTTCTGTCTTCTTCTTTTTTAGCACAGCCTTTGAGATAGTTCCAGAGCAACTTCTGTGGGTAATTTCTTTGCATGGCTGACAGTTTCATTTTGATATAATATATTCTCTAAGGAAGAGTGTCCATAAATATACTTGCTGCTCCAGCTGGTGGAAGCATCTTGCCTTGTAATTAGGTTTTCTTATGCAAGAAGTTACATGATTTTATATGTCTACAAGTGAAAGTGTATATGACATGGGTAGGCAAGTGTACCCAACTTGCCAATGGTGTTCTCAACGAGGCATTCACACTTCTGAGGGAAGCAAATAGCTTATTCTAACAGCTCAGAATTCAGAATTCAGGGGGGATTTTTAAAAATACTGTTATCTTTTTTGTCTTATAAGGAGCTGCAGGATTAATGGTTGGGGATATAGCTCCACAGCGCAGTATTTGCCTGGCAAGTGTGAGGTTGTGAGTTTGATTCCCAGTACCAACCAAACAAAAACAAACAAATAAAAACATTGAGGAGTTACAGGATTGGAAGAAATCCAATTAAGTTTGAGTAAGGCTCAGCTTCTAACAGTACCATAAAATGGTACAGTAGGTATAGGGAGATACCAGAATTAGCACATGGCTCAAATTTATATTTTGAAAGTTTACATTTTCTGATTTTTAATTTTCAGGACGGTGTCAGACATAGATTCCTGGCTTGATGACTTCCCACTACTGCTTTTGTGCACTAGATTTTTAACTGGCAGCAAAGAAGGCAGAGCCCGTTATTACAAAGAAGACAGAAGGAGGTCACATGGGCTTTCCTCAATTTTTCAATGATTACTACAGAAATACAGCTACCACTTCCTCAGCATTTAAAAATTTGAAGATAATGACATAATTTTTAAAAAAATTAAAGCCTTACTAGTATGTATTTGCAATACACAATGATTACACTCATCCTGGGGAGTTGGTATAGGTAAATAACACTATTTCCCATCTTCCTTTCCCCCTTCCATCCCTTGGTTCTCTTCCCCTAATATCTAGCTCCCTATTTTCTTTTAATAAAAAGATTAAGATCAACTTTGTAGTCACGTAGTATATTACAAATTGAATTACCCTAAGAACTATTTATGTTGAAAACACATTTTTAAATTTTTTTTCTTCTTTTACTTTTTAAAGGCTCAAAATGCCACCCAGGGTATTTATTCACAGGCTTGAATGAGTATTTAAGAATTTCAGATGGTAAATTAATGTACATGTATAAGCAAGTCTGACAGCATATAGAAATTGAAACAGATATTTTAACTGAGCTTTATAAAACCAAACAAATCTTCCAAAGGAACATAAATCAGTTCTTCTTAAAGAAGTACTTTAAGATCAAGGAGATTATGGCACCACAGAGGAAAGTGATTGATGGTCTATAGTGTGCTTGGGGAGAGTCACATGGAGAGAAAACTTTCTCTCAAGCTCTCACAGAAAGCAAACTGGTCAAACATTGGCCGTTACTCATCCACATGGATGACACAGACAAAGAATCTACAAAGTAAGGTATAGGATTATAAGATAAAACCCTGAGGGGACTTCACTGATTTCATCAGAAACAAAAGCTACACCTTTTTGGTATATAGGTCTTGCTCTATCTAGGTCTTAACCATCCAGCAGAAAAGTATAAAAATGAGGTATATAATGTGGGGCCATAATAATAAGTTGAGCTCTAAATGGCTATAGTCAACAACCTCTTCAGATAACTCACTATTATTGTGGAATGCTGGACTGTGTTGGATTGTGTCACCGAGTTCAGGCTCCTAAATTGGTTTGCCCATCTTTGACAGGTCTAGACAAAAAAGGGCGGATACAAAGGAAGAAGCATGATGTGTGTATGTAAACAATACAGTTAGGATAAATATGCAGTGCTTCTGCATAATTCTATGAGAAGCAAGATTTGCACTAATAGTGGTTGGACAAGATATTATGTCAGCTTCTAGTACTATGGACAACCAGTAGGAAGATAACAAGGTAGAAAGTATTAATTATTGAATCTGTGATAAAATCAAGCTATAAAAAATAAGTAAACAACTACACTCTCTTAATTCATTGATTAGAGACATCTGCCATAATAATGTAAGTATAATATCATGAGTGCACCTTGTACGATACCAAAACATTACGAAAACAGTTTGCAATGTATTAATTTATCGAATCTGTCCTGTAATTTGTCTTGAAATTGTCTCATTGCTATTTGTTCTTCAATGAAAAATAAAATAAAATAAACAAAAATAAAATTTAAAAAAATGTATGTAAGTATAATATCATGTATTATCTTGTACAATACCAAAACATTATGAAAATAGTTTACAATGTATTGATTTATCAAATCTGTCCTATTAATTTGTCTTGAAATTGTCTCATTGCTATTTGTTCTTCAATAAAAAATAAAATAAAATAAACAAATAAAATTAAAAAAATAATGTATGTAAGTATAATATGTATGCACCTTGTACAATACCAAAACATTATGAAAACAGTTTACAATGTATTAATTTACCAAATCTGTCCTGTTAATTTGTCTTGAAACTGTCTCATTGCTATTTGTTCTTCAATAAAAAAAAAAAAGAAGTACTTTAAACAACTAAGAAAAAGTCACACAAATTACTTTTAAGGTTACAGCATTTAATGCTTTTCAAGTTGAATTTCTATAGCTAGCAGGATGACACGAGCGACGAGGACTCAGAGACCACATAGCTGGGAATGCTCCCTGGGCAATCCCAATTATGCCACAAGCCAGGCGACTCCCAGCATTTCCTGTCTTTGTACATCCTCCATTTCCTCCTTTGCCCAGGTCATCTGGTTCCTCGTGGACCACTATCATGTGGCCAATGATAGAATTCACTCTGGATAGCGAGATCAGAGAATCTTCAATAGATACACGGGTCATACCATCTGCGCCAGCAGTCACATTGCCCAGGTCTCCAATGTGCCCCTCTTCATCCTTTGGCCCACTGTGTTTTTTGGATAAAGGATTAAAGTGAGGGTCTGCACTGGTACAGTCTTGTGTGTTATTGACAAACTGATGAATGTGGAATCCGCGCTTGCCTTCAACCAATCCTGTAATTTGTCTCTACCACAACTGGCCTGTTTGCCTGCTGCTCGAAGTGGATAGTGCCCTGCACTGGACCATCACCCTTCAGCACACACATGGCCTTTATCGCCATGACATGTACACAGGCTGGTCAGGGGCCAGGACTGCACTGGTGGCACACGACACAATGGAACAATAAACTTCTTTTTTATACCAGGAGTCAAACTCCTGGCCTTGAGCTTGTCAAGCAGGTACTGTGCTTCTGAGGTACATCCCTAGAGAAAAACACTTTTTTTTTATGTGGTATCATTCAAAATTCAATGAAAATGTTTCAGGTACTTCACAAATGTTTGCTTTTAATCTTTTCATTAATTAATTAAATTTATTGGTACATTTTATATATATACAGAATGATCACGTTCATCATATGAAATTTGTACCTGTACATGATATAACTTGCTTCTGTTTTTTTCCCTTCCCCTCCTCACCCTTCAATCCCTTTCCCCCTTGGTTTTAATCATTCAATTATTCTTTCTTCTCTCTTCCTTTTATTTTTGTGCTGGGGATTGAACCCTTGTGCATATCAGGCAATAATTTTAGTTGCTGCTGAGCTACATCCTCAGCCCTTTAAAAATATTTCTTAATATGTTTGTAGTACATGATGTTCACATTCATCTTAGGGAATACAGTAAGTGCATGTACTAAACAAAACTTAATTCTTAGTGTTCCTCATCCCTTCCGCCTTCTCTTCTCTCTTTCCATTTCTGGTACCCTTCCCCATTTTTTCTTTTTTTGTTAGTTCATGTTGTGACACATAATGGTGGGCAATTGATATATACACATGACATATCCTGAATCCTCTTACTTTCCTTTCCTTTTCCCCATTCTCTCTATGGACATTTAGTTCTCTTTTCACCTGCAGAATATCAATTTCCCTGTTTCCATTTATCAGTCCTGTCTTTTGCCCTTTACTTTATCATGTTTTGGATTTCTTGTATGAGAGAAATCATATAGTATTTAAGTTTGTGAGTCTGATTTACCTCACTTAACATTATGTTTTAAGGTGCACCCATTTTCCTATAAAAGTCTCAAATTTATTCTGTATAGCTGGGTAGTATTCCAAGATGCTACATTTTCTTTATCCATCGATCTTTTGATGGATGTATAGGATAATTCCAAGATTTAGCTAATATGAACTGTGCTGCTAACCACGTGGACATACATGTATTGCCATAATATGATGCCTTTAACACTTTTGAGAAGATGGGAAAAGAAGGAGAGAAGATGGGAAAAGAAAGATAATAGGTGGGAGAAGTGGAATTTCTAGTTTTAGGGGGTTTTTATTTGTATACTAATAGCCAACAACATTAACTTTATTTGCATTTATTTTATGCTTAATTTATTCCTGTTCCATAAGTTTTTGTTTCTTCAGTTTCTTCTGGGATACCTTTTTTTTCTGTGCAACTCTCTCTCCTGGTTTAGGAACAATTTATTGCTTTTCACTAAGGATCATCTCAATATGGCAGGGGAGCTCATGTATGGGTTAATCCATATAAGTATGTTAATCTTGGGTCCTTTGTTCATTCACCTGGATATGTTCAATAACCAGAGAATCTACATCTAAACCCTTAAGTTCAGCATTACTCTCTGCATTTTTAAGCATGTGCAGCAAAAATTCAGCACTTTTTTTGGCCACCAACTCTGTGACCAGCCCCACTTTTTGGCCTGGCACACCTACCAGCTCCACCATTGTAATGCCAGAATGGCACACATTGCTTCTTTAATGTGACATCCTTCAGATACTTGGTGGCCTTTTGGATATGCATACCTTTGATGGCCTGGGCAATTTCACACGTGTTCTTAGAGTGAACGTGAAGATTTGAGCCTCTTGATTTGTATGATTTTGTGGGGTTTTCTGGGTTGAGAGAGTAGTGAACCATTTTCGCTGGTCACCTGAGGCTGCTCACAGGAAGAGAAGAGCTGTGGCTTCTAGAGAGATCATCTGTCTAGTTTTACTTTTTAGAGAATTTTTTAGGGTTGGAAATCACAGTGTTTGCACTAATTTACACTTCTATCAGCAATGTGGGAGTGTTTCTTTCCCACCTTGCTTGACTATCATTTTTTCTGGAATGAGATGGAATTTCAGTGTTATTTTAATTTGTATTTCTCTAATAGCCAGTGAAGCTAAACAACTTTTTCATGTATTCATTAGCAATTTGTATTCCTTCTTCTAAAAAGTGTTTATTGCTTTAAGGAGGAAAATCATAATGTGGAAATTAATTAAACTGGAACTAAAAGAAGAATACTTAGTCAAGAAGTTGAAGAGCTAAGTGTTTGAAAGAACAAACAAAATACCATAGGCAAGCTACTAGGCAAACATACTAAAAGAGAAAGAGAAAAGACTTACATCAATATATTTAGAAATGAAAAAAGCAAAAGCAAAACTGATACTGCCAAATCTAGAGATAGTTAGTAACCACTATGCAAAATGATATGCCAACAAGTTGAAAAATCTTGCAGAAATGGATAGATTGTTATATACACACCAAGAAGCAAAAATGAATGAGTAGACATAAAATTTTGAACAATCCAATAACAATGAAATAGAAGCAGTAATAAAAAGTCTGTTTACTAAGAAAATTCCAGTACCTGATGGACTCACTGCTGAACTCTAGAAGACCTGTAAGGAAATTATAACATCAACACTCATCAAACTCTTTAATGAAATAGAAATGGAGGGAACACTTCCATACTCATTTCTGGAAGCTAGCATCACTCTGACTCCAAAACCAGTGAAAGGCTCAACTGAAAAAGAAAACTACAGATTAATCTCCTTAATGAACATAGATGTAAAAATCTTTAATAAGGTATTGGCAAACAGAATTCGACAAATCATCAAAAAGATCATACATCATGTGTCAAGTAGGTTTCCCCCCACAGAGTCAAGGATGGTTTCACATACACAAATCAATAAATGTAATTCACCACATAAGCAGAAGGAAGAACAAAAACTACGTAATAATAGCAATAGATCTCGAAAAGGCTTGTGACCTAATCCATCACCATAACTAAAACCCTGAAGAAAATAAGTATAGAAGGGCCTCAACAGCTGACACCATATTACATGAGAATAAAACTGAAAGATTTTCCTTTAAAGTTATGAAAAAGATAATGATGTCCAGTCTAATCATCCTGTTCACCAGAGTTTTGGAAACACTAGCCAGAGGAATCAGACAAAAAGAAAAAGGATACGTATAAGAAATAAGTCAGATTAACATTATTTATAGATGGCATAATCCTTTACAGAGAAACCCCAAAACATTCCATCGAAAGACTCCTAGAATTAATTACCAAATTCAACAATGTAGTAGGATACAAAATCAACACACAAAATTCAGTAACATTTTGCTATACCCATGATGAACTCATTGAGAAATAAACTAAGAAAATAAAACACTCACAATAGCATCCAACCCCTTTTAAATTTTTTATTTGAAGATATAATTTAAGTTCCCAGGGATGGCTCAAACTTACAATCCTCTTTTTTCAGTCTCCTGAGTATCTGGAATAACAGACAAAAGTAAAACTTTTCTCCTTTAAGCTGTTTATCTCAGGTTTTCTTTGTCAAGTGATGAAAAGCTGACTAACAAATCCAGTCCTGTGGGACAGGGATTAGTCCTTTTAGTCATCTAATAATAACTTCCTAAAGGTCCCACTTCCCAACACTGTTACAATGGGAATTATTTATTATTATTATTATAATTATTATTATTTATTTTTTTGTCTCTTTGAGACAGGGTCTCACTATGCAGTTGAGGCTGGCCTCGAGCTCACTTTGTAGCGCAGGCTGGTCTCAAACTCACAACAATCCTCCTGTCTCAGCCTCCCTAGTGCTGGGATTACAGGCATGCGCCACCACGCGCGGCTTATTATTATTATTATTATTATTGTACTGGGGATCAAAATCAGGACCTTGCACATGACAGGCAGGTACTTATGCCACTGAGCTATCTCCCCAGCCTAGGAATCAAATTTTACCATGAGTTTTAGAGAAAACACACCATATTTAAACCATATCGGCCTGCCCTGCCAGCCCTACCCCCAAGGGCACTCTGACTGGGCATGGTGGCACGCTCCTGTAATCCTAGTGCTTGGGAGGCTGAAAACAAGAGAATCACTATGTAGTGAGACCCTGTAGACCCTAAATACATTAAAAAATATACTAAATACATTAAAAAAAATAAACCATATCAACCACAGACCATGTAACTTATAAATAATAAAAAATTATTTCTCAGTTTTGAAAGCTAGGAAGCCCAACATCCAAGCACCTATTAGGACCTGCATTTTCTGCTTGCAAGATAGCACCTAATGGTGCCAGGGAGATGGCTCAGTGGAATAAGCGATTCCCTGGCAAGCATAAGGGCCAGAGTTCAATTCCTGGTTCTGCAAAAAAAAAAAAAAAAAAAAAAAAAAAAAGATAGCACCTAATTGCTCTGTCCTGTGGAGAAGAAGAATGTTGTGCTCTCACTTGGGGGCAGAAGGGCAAAAAGGGACGAAGTTTCTCTGGAGCCTCAGTCTATTCATGAGGGTGGAATCTCTTACTGATCCCATAAAGGGGATTAAATTTCAACACATGAATTTTGTAGAGGACACATTCAAACCATAACATCTATCAATTTTTAATATGTTTGAGATGATTCAAGTATTAATTTATATAAAATTTGAAATAGACCTTTTCCTTTTAACAGTTTGCATAATTGAAGACTGTCCTAAGAAGGCAGGGGCAAAAGAGAGTACATTTGTTGTTCCAAACTACTAGGTTGTGGTAGTTTATTTTAGCAGGAATAGAACTAGCACACAGCCCCATTTCAAATATGGAACTCCTAAGCCTACAATCTACCATCAGTCTCTTACAGTCTAACGCCACCATCCTTCCTACCTGAAGATTTCTATTGCATGGTTTTATCTTTCTGCCTTTAATAAAAGCTTTTTCCATTTTCTTCATCTTCTCATGTGAAAAAGATTTCTGTCTTATTATAGGTTCCCTTCTTAAGAGGTATTCAGCATTTCCCTTTCCTGGGGCTATGTAAAAACTGCTGCAGAACATGGCTTAGTACTGAGAATATGACTTGATAGAATGTCAAGGAAAAAAAATTAAAAAAAATAATGTCAAGGAAACTATAAAATATTAAAATGAGTATCTTAATTTCTGCCTCTGTGACAAGATGAAAGTATTAAACATTCTGAAACTTATTTGTTTTCATTCATATTTTTATCTCCAACATCTTATGCAGGGCCTGTTATCCAATAAGCAACTATGAAAAGAAATGAAGCAATGAGATAAACGAACTAGTGCCTGATGAGCAGTTTATTCTGTTGGTGCTGGGATCCATTAGAGGATTTGGAGCAGAGGACTGAAGCAATCAGGTTTGCAGTTATCAAATATCTTTAATTTGTCAATCCTAATAAACCGCTGTCTGTATTATCTCAAGTAACACCTATTAGTCTAACCAGCAAGTGCACATCCTACAGTGGGGAAACTTAGCACTGTAAATATTCAAATCCACAAACAAGACAAACTGAGACATTTTAAAGAAATTTAAACTGCCCTACAGTGTTATCCCTTTCTTTATTCTCTTTAACAGTGGGATTCTTTCATCAGTTGAACTAGTTAACCATAGAGCCTTTTCAGAGAATTTGAGCTGAGATTTGGATACAGAACCCACTCTGCTATGATATTTGCATTTTATACTAAATTTATCTATAAGATTACTAATTTCACACTCCTACTTTCTGTTATAATATTGTAATCAGAAAGACTGACATTTTGGTCTTCTCCTTTGCAAGTGAAATGAACACTTCCACATACAAAGACAAGAAAAATAGTTGGCCATCTTCCTAAATGATTTGAGGGCTTGATCTAAATCTGAAGTTGAAGTTCTCCAGGTCTAGGAGGAATCACTTGTTTGTGCACTCTTCTCACTGTAGCAGTGCTGCTGTAGCCTTGTGGCTTGGTCTCTTCCTGTGAGGATTAGCCTGGTCACCTCCTTTATAATGCAGAAGGAGCCTGAAGTCTGACACACTGTTTAGGAGTTATCGCCTGAAGTGACTTACTATCTCTGGCTCTTGTTTACTCTTACAAGATTTCCTGCAGATGGGCAGACTTGGAAGCCTTCTGGGCAGGCTGCATCTGGAGTCCTGTAGGGCCTAGTGTTCAGAGTGAACAGTTTTGGGGCTTTGTGGCTAGGGCTCACCTCCAGAGCAGAATCAAAGGACACATCAAAAAAGCCTAGAATGAAGAAAAAGACCCCCAAATACATTTTCTTCCTTTCTTTTTTTCTTTTTTTTTTTTTTTTTTTTTGCGGAACTGGTGATTGAACTCAGGAACTTGTGCTTTCCAGGCAGGTGATTATTCTACTGAGCTATCTCCTCAGCCCCATTTTTCCCCCTAATACATTTTCTTAAAAACAAAGAATATTTACTTCTGATATTTAGGAACATTTCTAGTAATTGTAGGATTATTCTCTTATTTTATGAAATCTTGCTATAGGACCACTGATAATTTAAATAGGTCAATAAGCTAACAGAGTTTTCAGATATGATCTGGGACATGAACAACTCTTCAGATGACCTTGATAGCATATTTTTCAATTTCACAACACCAGTGCTAAACTTACAAAAGAAGTTCACAAATTCCACCAGTATCTGAAGGATCTGAAGTAAACTGGGAGACTGTATCCCAGTTGGAGCCATATCTAAGCAAGAACTCAGCCTGGCACAGTGGTGGTGAACCTTTCAGACCTTTCAGTGATACAAACAGCCTGCTGTGGAATGTGTACCATAAGTTTGCCACCACTGGCCTAGGAAAGCATTGGTGGAAGCTGGAAAAGAAGACAAGAGGCCAAACTCTCAGTCTGACGAAGTCAAAATTAACTTGCTTCAGGGTTACCTTTGGCTTTGATCTTAACCCATAAACAAAATCCTAAGAAAATAAACTATAGGTATTTGTGCTGTTGGCATTAGGGCCACCATTTCTCTAGGAATCACTTGAGGGTAAAAGGCAATGGAGAGAAATGTGGAGTCTGCTCTATCTCCAGAACCTTCTCACTGGCCGCTAAGTGCCTAGCATGTCCCAGGGATGACCCTGCTTCAGTCCACTCATCTTTATCTGTCTTTTCTCTACCTAGGTAATATTTTCTCTGTCTTAGTCTAGTTGTAAAAATATTTTAGACTCATTAATTTCTCTTAGTTCTAGAGAGTGAGCAACTCAAGATTAAGGTGACAGCATATTTGGTGGCTGGCTAGGGCTGGCCCTGCATAGGGATTTGTTTCTGCTGCCTTCACACAGAAGTAAGTGCCCAAAAGCTCCCTGAAGCCTCTTATGTGAAAACAAGAATCCCATTCACCTCTGTCTTCCAACATTCTCATCCCTCAGTAACTCATCTAAAAGAGCTAAGACAAAATCTTGAAGAAATTTGTATATCATGTCCCTAATAGCATTATTCAAAACAGTTTAAACACGGAATCACCTAAGTGTCAATCGGTGGGTGAGCAGGTAAGCAAACATTATAGGCATTTTTACACTGATTCCACAGTGGTTGTACTAGTAAACATTCCAAGCAACATAGGAGGAGAGTTCGTTTTTTCCCACAATTTCTCCAGCATTTGTCATGGGGTGATTTCTTAATAATAGCCATCCTTCCTGGGGTGAGATTGAATCTCAGAATTGTTTTAATTGGCATTTCTCAAATGACCAATGATGTTGTTCATTTTTCATATATTTATTTGCTGTTTCTACCTCATTTGAGAAGTGTCTATTTAAGATGCCCATTTTTGGATTGGGTCTTTAAATTTGAGAAGGTCTAATATTTTTGAGTTCTTTATATATTTTGGACAGCAGTCCTCTGTCTGAGGAATAGCTGGAGATTTTTTTGCCCACACTGTAGGTTGTCCCTAGTCTGTTGGTTGTTTCTCTTGTTGTGCAAAAGCATTTTAATAAGATAAGATCCCAGTTATTAATATTTAAAGAGTTCTAAATGTGTCACCAATCACATTGAGGATTTTTTTGCAATTCAGATAGAAATCATGAATCAGTAAAGTATAACTCTATGAGAGCTGATGCCACCTGTTGACACCAGTTTATGCCATTTGGTCCACTTTGCCCATTGCTGCTCTTCATTAGCTGCTAATCTGTGAAGATCTTCAGAGCTAACTGAGTCTAATGTTTATTGCTCTTTTAAAATCACTCTGTCTGTGCTACTTGAGAATAGAATCCTAAATAGGATTCTATACATGATCTTCCGAGCCCAAACTATCCAAGAAATAGGTTTTGTGCAGATTCACAGGACCACTACAACAAAGTGTTATTTGAAGGGAACCTGTGCAGCCAGCCATACAGGGACCCCACAGGAAGCCCTCCTACACTAACCTAATTCAAGGCTGCACATTGGTTCAAACTGGTCCAAAGGCAAGCCTTCTGGTCCGAGATTACTAATTGGTCCAAACTGAGTTCTTCTCCTTAATTTAAAATGGAGCCTGCTATGATCAGAATAAACATCTTTCTAAGAAGGTGTAGGGCATCTAGGACAGCTGCAACTATTATGGTGATAGTCAGAACACTAGGAAATCTGAGCTGTTTCTTTTCTCTCTCTCTTTTTTTTTTTTTTTTGAGACTTCATTTTTGCAACTGACTGAGATGGACCAGTCCTTCCACAAGGACTATTAGGTTGGGTTCTGAGGGTTGGTAATGGATAGAACACAGGTGATGGTCAAAGTCAGGGGAAGAACAGAATCAAATGACAGCAAGAGGTTACAAAGGGAGCTGTCATGGCATAAGAAGCTTCTGAACTTTTACATCTCCTTTCCGAATACCTGAAGTGAGTTACTTGACAGAGAGGGCAGAACAGAAGCAGAAAGCAGCAAGTCCAATTTATCCCCACCCCACAACAGCCAACACCTCCTACAGAGCTTGTGAACCTCAGGGGCCTTTGCTTTCTAGAAGTCGAGTCACACTGGCCACTTCTGAGAATCTACCCGAGGGTCAGCCAGCTGCTCCTAACAAGCTTCCTTGAATAAATGGTCCCAGTTGCACCACCTAGGCATGAGAGATAAGCCTTTCATTCTGAGAGTGAGCACCAGCATCTGCTGACCCCACTGGCAAGAGCATCACGTTCTTACCTGTGGCCTCCTGGAAGGTCAAGGTCACAGGGATACTGCCACCCTCCCTGATCAACTCTGGTTCAATACCAAAAACTGTTTTTAGGGCTCTTCTTCCCGCCATATAATGTGGGTGGTTGAAATTGGATACCCAAGGCTTCCCTCCATGGCCCATGTACATTTTAAATTTGTTGGGGCTGTGTAGTTCAGCAAACTTCTCAGTTAAGTAGCTTGTAACCTGCTCGCTGACAACTTCAGGGGCAGTGTTCGGCGTGAGCCTGATGAAGAACTTGCCAGTCACTTTTCTAGGTATCACAGTCTTGGCCCTGGACCCAGAGGAGGTGGGAGAGGGATGGGCTTCACCATCTGTGCATCAGGATTTCTTGCTTGCAGGAGGGCCTGCACTCTGATGTCCGTGGCAAACTCCTTCATGTCAAAGTCGATGTGGTCATAAAGTTCATGCTCCTCATTGGTCAGCTGGGAACAGCCTCGTTAATGCCAGGGATGAGATTTCCCCTTGTTGTCTGTCAGACGGCCCATCTTGAAATGAGATCTGTCATGGCCTCATGGACTGAGCCGCCGTTTACCCCAGAATGGAGGTCTTTGTTTTCTGATTTGATTTTTTAATTTTTCTTTTGTACTTTTTATCATTATTTTTAAAGAATACAAAATAGTGATAGAAGAAAACAGCATTATTCATGGTACAAGATTTCACTAAACAAAGTAATAGGGATCCAACAGTGGTTGCTGTATTACATGATGCTATGTGCAAATTAGTTTTTCAGATTACCAGATATAAACGTATAAGTTTTGTTTAAAAAAAAAACAATAACTAAGAAGTTATAAGAAATTCAAGAGAGGAAAAAAATCAGAGTAAAAACAAAAATTGTAAGCATTAACTGCTCCTTTTTTCTTTTTTTATATTCATATAATTAGAATTCCTGAAGTAGAAAGGAGTAGGCAATAAATATTTAAAGATTTAAAATTTCTGAATTTGGTTCAACTTCTAATACCACATTTCCAAGAAAAATGAACCTTTTGCACAAGAAATTTAAATAAAATCGAACCAAAATACACAAAAATATAATTGTCCAAAGCTTATTATTAAGAAAAAATGATTAAAGCATATACATAAAAAATATTAGCTATGGAAGAACAAAATTAGATAGCATCTTATTCCACATTAGAAAGAAAAAAAAGGACCAAGTGTGTAAGAAACTAGACTAATTAAAGGACTGAAAGAAAAGATCTATCCTGTTTGAATTTTATACTTAGCAAACATACTTTTGAAAACTGAAAGTAAAATATTTTCTAGTTATACAAACTTGAAATATTTTAATGCCCAGAATGGAAGTCTTTGTCACTGCATTCCACCTCAGTGAAGAAGTAGCAAATGACTGCGACTGTATGTGATGCAGAGCTTCTTCTTCCCTATCCAGTAATTGTCAGAAGTGCAAACACAGTCCACACTTTTAAAGAAGGTATCTTTCTGGGGAAAAAATCAGCTCATCCAGGTCCTTTAGAGCCAGACCCCTCCATGTCTTCAAGGCAGAATCGCACATTCACAGGAATCTCCTGACCTGTCTTCTAATATACTTTTAGGGTGTTTAACCAGCCGGCCACTGTCCCTTATCATCAGTTGAACCTCTCCCATACAACCTGCCTTCTCACTCCACCAAGGTGAAGGGCTCACAATCCCAGCCATCCTTCAGGGCCACAGGCTTCACATCCAGATGCCCTTAAATACACACCATCTTCTTTTGTGGATTGCAGCCCAGTTTGCCCAACAGAATTGGAGGAAAAGGTATCTCTGAGCCATCACGGAGCTTTTGTTTCCCAATATCTACCAGTTCCACAGAGGCCTCCAGCTGCTAGATTTCGGTGGCCACAACCTCCATCACGCTGCTGAGCTCATCTCTCTTCTTGGGCCAGGCCACCCTTGCAAGTGTCTTAATGAAATGGTACTGGTTTTTATCAATGTACTGAAACAGGGTACTCAGGGCTGACATCTTTGGAACAGATGGCAGATGGTTCTGGGCATCCTGATTGGGAACCAAATGTAGGGCTCCACTGGTCTCACTGCCATCCATTCTACCCAGGGAGAAAAGGCAGCAGGAATGAGAAAGATAGACAAGAAGACCAAAGCTGGGCTAGGTGATCACTAGTTTACCTGATGGGCAAGACTAACTCCTGAGCTGTTTCATAACCATTGTACCTCCTCAGAAAAATGCTGGCCACAAAACCCAAGAAACTTCAGGAGGTCTAGTTGTGTTAATCACAGTTTATTGAGGTTCAGGGAGGTTAGAGATGTTAATAACTGGGCCAGATTGCTCCCTAATTTCTGCTACATTAGGGATTGTTTACTCATCACTTCCCCAAAAACTTGTCAGCAGTGGCTGGGGTGGGGGAGTGACACAACACCTCTTGTTGGGGTGGCCTATAGAGTGGCCACTAAGCCATCTGGAAGGACATTGAGGCAAGTTGTTCCACTCTATCCCTGACTAAACCATGCCCCACTCTGACAGTCATTGGGAGGCAGGATAGAAGAAATATGGGTACAAAGGAGACAAGGAAAATGGAATATTAACATTAACGCTTTGAGAAAAAACTACAGATTAAAGACAAAAGGTCAGTTTAAAATATCCTTTTCTTTCTCCCAAAACACAATAAGCCTGGGCAATGCCCTTTCACCTGTAAAGTGGACTTTTTCACTTGTGAAAACTTGATGTCTGGGTTTTTTTTTAGAGTAGGAAAATTTATTGGGGAATAAGACCAGCTCCTGAGAGACAGGAGGGTCCTGAATAAGTTTCCCTCTAACACTGAAATGGGTTGCTTTCTAACATAGCTTTCCAGAGGGGTAACTTGAAAGATAATAGAACTACATATCCTAGATCACCTATCTTGAAGACGCTCCAAAGAGCCCATTTATATACCCAGTTCCAGATCTCTCTCTCTCTCTCTCTCTCTCTCTCTCTCTCTCTCTCTCTCTATATATATATATATATATATATATATATATATATATATATATATATATATATATATTTCTTCTCTCTGTTAAGAGAGAGAGGAAAAAGGGAAAAAGTTGGAGCTGGAAATTGTGACATGCTTATAACCCCTGAAATAGGAGGATCACAATTAGGCCACTTGGGCTACATAATGACATTCTATACATATATATGTAAACAGAGACCAGCCAAGTGTGGTGGCACACACCTATAATCCCAGCACTCAGGAGACTGAGGCAGGAGGATTCTTGTGAGTATGAGACCAGCCTGGGCTACAAAGTGAGCTCAAGGTCAGCCTGAGCTACATATCCAGCTGTCTAAAAACAGCCAAAAAACATAAAGAGAATGCTGTAGATGATTTTAAATTTGTTCAGAGGCTAGATATAATTTTGGAACTTTTAGGCAAAGATTAAACTTTAGACTGATGTTCAGTTTTATTCTCAGTTTAAGACAAAACATTACACTGCTGTAGAGGAAGTAACAGAACCATATATGTGTATATACAGTGCTGCACCATTTATCAAACTCAATTCATTGCAGATTTGTGCTCAGAGTCCAAAAAGTTTGAGAACTAAACATATTTCTCACAAGAAATAATGGAAAATTAAATAATTGGTCCTAAGGTCCTAAAATTACACTTATAAATTGGATTTTTCTAGGACTTTAACAAATTTCATAATGATTTGTTTTTATAAATATTTGACTCTATTCTGCTTTACTTTAAATTTTACTGCTGGTATCACTACCTTTCTTTGAAACCATGGTTATAATATTTTAGGCAAGTAGCATGTAAGAAAAAAAGCACTGATGAATATTTTAACATATATTTGAAAAAATGTATATAATTCTTTTTGAGACTCACTATGTAGTTCAGGCTGTCTTTATTTATTTATTTATTTTACTTTTGTTTTATTGAAGTACAAATATCGATGAGACAGTTTTAAGATACCTTGACAAGACGAATTTCATAAATTAATACATTGCAAACTGTTTTCATAATGTTTTGGTATCATAAAAGGTGTATACATGATATTATACTTACAGACATTATTATACCATATGTCTCTTATCAGTAAATTAAGAGAGTGTAGCTGTTTGCGTATTTTATTTTTTATACCTGAATTACATCAAAGATTCAATAATTAATAATTGTCCTTGAACTCATAGTGATCCTCCTGCCTCAGCCTCTTGAGTCCTGGTATTAGATGTGTCACCATTCCCAGCTGATCATATTCCTGTTTTAGAAGGGGTATTCTGCCCTTTCATTCAGAACTGCCGTCTTCCAGTAATTTGCCAAAATCACTAACACAAAGGGTAAGAGGAGGGGAACCTGGTATATGTTCTCCAGGCTTTTCAGAAAACATGGGGTTGTTCCTTTGGCCACTTACATAAAAATCTACAAAAAGGGTGATACTGTAGACATCAAGGGAACGGGTACTGTGCAGAGAGGAACACCTCACAAATGTTACCACGGCAGAATGGGAAGTCTACAGTGTTACTGAGCATGCTGTTGGTGTTGTGAACAAGCAAGTTCAGGGCAAGATACTTGCCAAGAGGATTAATGTGCGTATTGAGCATATTAAACACTCAAAAAGTTGTGATAGCTTCCTGAAACACGTCAAGGAAAATGATCAGAAAAAGAAGGAAGCCAAAGAGAAAGGTGCCTGGGTTCAACTGAAGCGCCAGCCTGCCCCTCCCAGAGAAGCGCGCTTTGTGAGGACCAATGGAAAGGAACCTGAGGTGCTGGAACTTACTCCCTAGGAATTCATGGCATAAACTGGGGGTGTTGCTCTGCCATTCAGTACCTAATTGGCAGCTTAAGTGTTCTAGGTCCCTTGTAAAAATAAAATCACCCTGTGTTGTTGGTGGATTTCTTAATTGAACAGGTATGTGATGCCTTACTTCAGAAATATTTGCAGCAGATTTTCACTGTACCTAGTAACTGTGTGTAGTCTTTACTCTTCAGTGTTTTTCTTGCTGAAAGGTATTGCTGAGGTATTGTGCAGGTGTGTGCCCAAATATTCAAATATTTATAAAATATTTATATTGGCTTGAAAATCATCATGGGGAAAAGATGTACCAAACTGAAGGAAATCACTTCAGAAACAAATGTAAGACCATTTCAGTCAAATAAATTGTTTAAAGCAAAAAATAAATAAATAAAAGGGTATTCTGAATGCTTCTCTTTCATTGTCTATAGGAATAAGAATGAAAGCTGAACAACTGGTGCAAAGCAAATGCAGATGGCTCAAACTAGGGTGTTCAAAGGGGCCTTGGCAAAAGGTAACAAGGCAATAAAATTTGCTAGTAATTAGAAGTTTTGTATGAGAGAAAATGGTGTTAATGATGGTACCATGAATTTTGACCTGAGCAACTGGTGAAAGGAGATGCAGTTCACTGACATGGGGAACTTGGAGGAGGAACAGAAGTTGTTCAGTTAGAAATATTAAATTAAGAGCCAGCCAAATAGCTCAGCAGATTAAAGCACCTGCAAGCAGGCTCAGGGGCTCAGGGTTTGATCTCCAGGCCTGCTGTGCCAGCCCGCCCCCAGGGCATGCTGAGACAGCAATTGAGACTGGACATGGTGGTGCGCGCCAGTAATCCCAGCTTCTGGGAGGCTGTAAACAGGTGGATCTCTGAGTCCAATCTAGTAGTGAGATCCTGAGCACCCTATAGACCCTTCCCTAAAAAAATACCAAAAAAAAAAAAAAAAGAAAAAGAAAGAAAGAAATACTAAATTTAAGAGATCTAGTTGACATCCAGGTGGCAATTTTTATTAGGTAGTTGTGTATATTAGTATTACATTCAAAAGACAAGAAATAAAATTTGAGTCATCAAAGTATACACAGTATTTAAAGTAATGGAGTAGATAAATCATGTAGAATGTGAATAGAGGTCAAAAAAAAAAAAAAAAAAAAAAAAAGAGAGAAAGAGAACTGAGCCCTGGGGCATTTCAACAATTAAAAATCTGAAAGCTCAGGAGGAGCCGGTGAAGTGATGCATGGCTAGTCCCAGAGTTTGGAAAGGTTGGCATTAAGGCTTATATCTAGGTGTCTCCCAAAAGCCTTATCGATAGAGCTTTTGGAAGATGACTGGATTATGGCTGCTATACTGACATGCTATTATGAGAGATCTGGTCAGAAGAGACCATCGGGGGCATGGCCTGGAAAGGTCTGTCTCCCTCCCCAGCTCCTCTTCCTGTTCCCTGCTTCCTGTCTGCCATGAGGTGAGCCGGTTTCCTGTGGCAGTCCCTTGTGCCAGCTGCTTCTGCCTGGAGCCAGTTGGCCATACAAACATGGACACAGCTGAAATTAGAGCCAAGATAACCCTTCCTCCTTTAAGTTGTGGTGTTAGGTATTTTGTCCCAGCAATGAGAGAAGTAACTAGAGCAGCTGGGAATTATTTTCTGGAGGATCAAAGTTTGAGCCCACCTTGGACAACTTAGCTACTTAGAGAAATCCAGTTTCAAAATAATAAGTCATAAAAGGGTTGGGGATTGTAGTTCAATGTGAAAGCTCGGGGTTCAATACTTAGTACCACCAAGAAAAACAGAAAAATAAATTATAAGACAGAGAAAAGAAGTATAAATTGAAAAGTATGGAATAAAGGGAGAGATTTGGCTTTACATTGTAAAGAAGGAATTCTATAACATTTTTGCATGTTGAGCACATAGTAAAATGATTCTCTAGAGATTAGAATGATGGAAGTATTTTTAGTTAAATAATATTAACAGAGTTGAAAGAGTAGGCTCTCAGCAGGAGGATACAGTGATTCCCTATGTGAAACATCCAGGGAACACAGTGGTCCACAAATAGAAACTTCAAACATAATCAAGAAGATAACCTATGGCCTTGATGGTGTCCAACCTTTTGGTTGGACTGCATTAAATGAAGCAGAATTGCCTCTGGCTGCACCCAAAATCTTTAATTAATGTGTAGTAGTAAGAAATTTTCTTTAATTTTTATTGTTTCATTATAACATTAGAGGAAAAGAGGACAAATGGCTCGGAAGATGCAGGTTGGACATACTGGAAAGGATGGCTGTTGTTCAGAAGATTCCCACATTTTGAAACAGACTGGGTACTAGGAAGAATCAATGTAAGCTTTCTCACTAGTATGAAGAATTCTGAAAGCCTTTAAAAATAATCTTTGGTGAGAAATGGTGGCATATACCTCCAGCTACTCAGGAGGCTATGGCAGGAGGATTGCAAATTCATGCCAGCCTGGGCAACCTAGACACCCCAGATCTGAAAAGATAGTTCATCAAAGAGCATTTACAGATGGCAATCGAGCACCTGAAAAGGTGTACATCATTAGCCATTTGGAAAACTTAGATTAGAAAGCACTAACCATACAAAGTACAGTAATACCCTTGGTTCATAAATGCTTCTGTTTAGGAACAATTTGTTTCACAACAAAAGTATCCAGCAAAATTTTGCTTCTGCTGCATTAAGTGATGTACATGATTGTGGTCATCTTTCCTGCTCTGATGTAATCGTGGCTTCCTCTGCTTGAGCTCGTGTTCATAGACAGACCTGCACACACTGCCTGTGAAGTTTTTTTGTGTGCTTTTTAGCACAAGCAGGACTGTACAGTATTATTCAACCCAGCATGACTCCAAAGAAAGCACAGAGAAAGCACAGTGAAGTAAAAAGAAAGTGCTGAGTGGTAATGAAGGTGACAAGAATGTACAGAGCAAGAATGGAAAGAAGATATTTTGAAGAAATTAGCCATTGACTTGAGAAAGGAAATTGTAGAAAAGCATGAGAGTGGTATAATTGTGACTTATCTGTCCTCAGAGTACAAGGCAGCAAAGTTGACAATCTCAAATTACTTTGAAGAATAAAGATGCCATCCATCCAAAGAGCTGATGTGACAAAAGGAGTAAAGTGTTAACCAAGCAGATAATACAAGTGTTGGAAGAGGTGAAAAGACTCTTGTCAGTGTGGCTGAATGAGAACTAGCTGGCAGGTGATAATGTTGATAAAGCTGTGATCTGTGAAAAGGTCAGGAAGTTGGACAGTGATTTACCCTTAAGAAAACCCCTCTACAAGTGCAATAAGTGACAACATAAAAGCTAGGAGAGGGTGGTTTGATGAATTCTGTATGAGAAGTGGCATCCACTGTGTGATAAGACATGGTGAGGCTTCCAATTCTAACAAGGCTGCTGCAGAAGCCTATGAGAAAGAATTCCTGAGAGCAGAAGGATACATTGCTCAACTTCCACTGAAGTTAAACAGGGCTCTCCTGGAAGAAGCTGAACAAACCTATCATTGTGCAGAAGGAAGAGGCACTGCCGGGGCAGAAGCCCAGGAGGAACAAATTGACCTTTAGCTATGCACATATGAAGTGCCAGTCTGAAGATCAAGCCACTACTGATGACCATTTCCAGACTCCTTGAGAATCAAGGAGCAGAATGTGAGCAGGGTCAGACGGTCTGTCACGTGGAGGGTCACAAGGCAGTCATTCTTGGAATGACTGCAGGTGTTTGCATCTACTGCTGAGAAATATCTTTCTGACACTCAACTGTCTGAAAGGTGCCTTTTTTTGGTGGACACTGCCCAAGCACACCGTGCAGACTTGGTGGGTGATGTGGACACCAACTGTGACTTTGTAAAGGTCAAGTTCTTCCCTGACAACACAACAGCTCTCCTGCAGCACAAGGACCAGCAAGTGATCTGCAGCTTCAAGAAGCTGTATACCAAAGCACTCTTCACCAGGTGTTTGAATGTCACTCAAGAGACGGCCTTGATGCTGTAAGAGTTTTTTTTTTTTTTTTTTTTTGTCTTTTTGAGACAGGGTCTCGCTATGCAGTTCAGGCTGGCTTTAAGCTCACTTTGTAGCTCAGGCTGGTCTCGAACTCACAACAATCCTCCTGCCTCAGCCTCCCGAGTGCTGGGATTACAGGCATGCGCTACCACGCCCGGCTGCTGTAAGAGTTTTGAAAGAAACATTTCAATGTCCTCCACAGCATGCACCTCACTGACAAACCCTGGGAAGATGTCACATAACTGAAACACAGCCTGGAGGAATGTATAGCCAGAGTGTGTCACTGAACTGAAGGGTCTGAAATGCAGGCAGTGGAGGAGATTGTGTCCATGGACAATAGTAGGGGTCTGGACACTGATGGTGCAGAGGAGTGGCTGATGGCTGAACTTGCTGAACTCCAGAGTGAGCGAAGGCACTTGTTGAGGAGCACACCACTGAGTAAGAGGAAGACTGGAAGAGGCCAGCAGCAACATGGTAAAATCCATTATGGAAAGATGGAATGGGTGCCAGGGCTTCTTTGAGACGCACCCCCCCCCCATGTAACTATAACAGAGTATTGAATCTGATGAACAATAATGTGATGTCTCATTTCTGGAGGATCATGTAGCACAAGAAAAAATAAGTGACACTAGACAGATTTTTTTTCATCAAAATTCATTCCACGTCTAAGAAATGAAGATGAGAGGCCTCCCCAGAAACTGAAGGAGGTCTCCCCAGTGCCTTCGTTGAGGAGGGCTCTCTCCAAATGGTAGGCTCCTCCATACCCATCTTCCTGTCCTCCTTACTAGAAGCTGTCTCAAGCACTGTTGTGTTTTTTCTCCTAATACAGTACTGTACTGTACTTTATTTCATATTTAGGGGTGAAAATACATATAGTTCAGAATGGAATAACCTTATTTATATTGAACCTTATGAAGACATTTGATTTGGTTCTCAGCCAGTTCATTTTTTGACCAAATTCATGGAATGAATTAACTTCGTGAACAGAGAGACCACTATACTAATTTAAAAATACTGAAATCTTTCTTTGTCTCAACTTAATCTAAGAGCAAAATAATATTTATAGGTTTGCAAGCCCTCTCCCAAATGATACTTATTTCTGGATTAAATATGCCTGACTTCTCTTGAGGTCATATGATAAGGAAAATTCACTTTAAAACCTGCAAAAGCTGCTCAAGGCATCATTTGTATGGACAGAAATTTTCTATCCTTCCATTGTAGAATCTTAAATGCTAAGAAGGCTGACCCTCTTGTCTGATGTTACTGTCTACAACAAAACCTGAAATCTTACTGGCCTTGAGTGAGTCCCATTTTGAACTTTACTGACTTCTAAAAATTCTCCTTCTAAAAAAGCCTGTTTGTAGGGTTTCTGCCAACAGAATTTATGCAGATCCCGATTCAACACAAAAAAAAATAAATCTGTGCTCCTCCACCCCTTCGTCCCAATTTCAATGTCCTTTCTTTAAACTGTATATCAGGAGATATGCATGTCACATTTCTAGCAGTGAGTCATCTGAAAACATTTTCTGTATATTTTAAGCACAAGCCATGCAGTGAGGGCAGATGCATCTCCAGGATACCAAAGAGGAGCCTGGGGAACTGGATTAAATTCAGCTTGCCAATCAAGAACTACATTCCAGGTGGTGACAAGAATTAGCATCAACTCAGGTGGATGTCTTTTAAAGACACCTGGCCAAAAACACCCTGGGGAGTTTGAAATACAGAATTGCTCTTTTTTGGCACATTTAGTATGTTCTGAATATCTTTTTACGTAGCTAAACGTATGGAGTCAAGGTCTAACTTCTTTAGTAAGGAAGCGATTAGTTTGCTGCATTCTAAAAACAGCAACAACAAAAGCAGCAGTTCAGTGACATGCTAGTTTGTGAGTGAGAGGCCAACCAACCTGGGAAATAGCAACACCCCATCCCCCCAAACAACCCAAATATAGCAAAACAAAAACAGGTCAGGGTTAAGTTAGAGAAAATCAAAGTGGTAAGGCCTGGAGTGTGAAAACACAGGTGGAAGAGAGAACTAGGGTCTGTTTCCTTTGAAGTCCAGCAGCTTGACAGCATGATGCAGGGCTATAGTCTCATCCAAATGCCTAATATTCTAAAAGACTTCTTTGAAGGAGATGTTTTATGAGGACAGGGAGATGGCTCAGTGGAATAAGCGCTTCCCTGGCAAGCACAAGGGCTGGAGTTCAATCCCCCCATCTGCCAAAAAACAAACAAACAAAAACAACAATAAAAAAAAAAACCTTTAGGATGGAGGAGACTGGCAGAAGGTTACTTCCAAATGAAATGCATGTTTTGCATTTTTACTTGCTCTGTGAGGTCTAGCTCTATGGAGTAGTCCTTTATACTAAACAAAGATATAGATCTTAGGGCTGAGGAGAAAATTATAGTCTAAAATAATAATAGATAAAAAGTAAAAAAAATAATGTATATACTTAGTATGACTTGTGTTTTTTTCAACACTGGGGATTAAATCTATGGCCTCCATACACGCTAGGCAAACATTGGACATCTGAGCTACACCCACAACCTCTTTTATTTTTAGTTTTTAAATTTTGAGACAAGCTCTCAGAATTGCCCAGGTGGTCTCAAAACTTGTAATATCATTACCTCAGCCTCTCTGTAGCTGGGATTATCACCACATTTACCATGCTTGGCTGTACACACTGTCTTGATAAAATTCTCCAAGGCTTAGAAAATACATAATCCACAAAACTTCCAGAAGAATCCAGTTTTTAAATGGATTCAGAGAGAAAGAGAGATGTTTTTCTTTTTTCAGGGGCTGCTAAATTGGGATGGGATAATCCTGAAACTATTCAGCCATATTCTTACTCTCCCAGCTTAGCAAAACTCAACCTCAGGAGGAGTGAAAGAGATTATAGTCAGGCCCAAAACTAGATAGAAATGATATTCCTTATGTAATCGAACTCAGCTCTGCCCCTGGATGTTCCAACTTTTTGTTGGAACAATAAATTCCTTTTTCCCCTTTCTCAAATTTGTTTGAATTGGGTTTCTGATCCCCTGAAAATGAAGGAGAGTACAGAAATCTGGAGAGAATTGATTTGCTGACTAAATTTGAAGTGACTGAGAAAGAATAAACTGAACCAATCAATGTCAGAATAAGTAAGTCTATATTTGTAAGGTAACACATTATCACATGCAGTACATAAACTTCTTATACATCACCCCTACAATGTCCTTGGGGGCTACTGGCAGTAAAAATGTATTATATAAAGAGCACAGCAAAGCAGAATTCCAGCAACATAATAGTTGGCATTTATTAAATATTTATTTTACTCCAGGCATTATGCTAAGTATTTAATATACATTATCTTTTTTAACCATCATTTCACAGATGAGAACAGCAACATTCAGAGATACTTTTAAACCACCTCTGCGGCCAGGAAGATAGCTTGGCGGTCTAACTGCCTGCCTGACAAGTGCAAGGACCTGGGTTTGATCCCTGTCCTGGTATCATATGCTGTGCTGGCCTGCACTGTGCCAGCCACTGAAACCGGGTGTGGTGGTTCGTGCCTGCAATCCCAGTGCTGGAAAGGCTGAGACAGGAGGATCACTATGAATCTGTGCTGCCTAGCAAGACCCAGTACCAAAAAGAAAAAGAAAAAGAAAGAAAGAAAATCTCCATGGACACATACATATATTAATGGCAGTTTCAGGGATCTGCTCTGGTTTGGTTGTGGACTGTCCACTAAGGGTCAGGGTAAAGGCTTATTCTGTAGGGTGGTGCCTATGGGAAGGGTTGTAGACTTACTAGGAATTAAGGCCTTATGGATGGGAGGCCCTGAGATCATTGGGAGCATGCTGCCAAAAGGTATTGTAGTGCCTCTTCTCATCCTCTTTCCCTTTGCTCCCTAGTTTGTGATGTAAGCTGGATCACTCCACCATGAATTTCTTGGTATTGTCAACTGTCACGTCTACCAGAAGATCAAAGTAATAAGTCTGGTCCCATGTGGTGATGCATGTTTGTAAACCCAGCTACTCAGGAAGCTGGGGTAGGGATATGGCCACCTGGCAACTCAGTGAGATCCTGTCTTAAAGTAAAAAGGGCTGGGGATGTTGCTCCATGGTAGTGCCTTGAACTTATGAAGTGATACAACTTAAAAAACTGGAGTTTCAAAACAAGATGATAGGAAATTCACAATGGTTATTACATTGCATATTGGCATAGTCAAAGTAGTTGGTCAGATTAGGAGATATAGGCATGCAAAATTGATTAAACAATAAAAGCACTAACTTGCTTTCAAAGAACTAATCTACAATTATCTTAGTGATCATATATATATATTTTTTTTTTTTTCCCCTTCCTTCTTTTCTCCTTTCCCCCATCCTAGTTGTTAGTTCCTTTGAATAGTTTCTTCCTTTTCACAATATCTACTGTACCTTTGGATCTTACTTACTTTTTCAGTTTCTTGCACTAGGGAGACAATATATGTTTACATGTGCAGACCTGATTTGTTTCACTTATGAGCATGATCTCCAGTCACATCTGTTTACCTATAAAAGCCTTGAGTTTATCTTTCTTTATAGATGAGTAATATTGCATTGTGTAAAATACCACATCCTTTTTATTCTTTCCTCAGTTGATGGGCATTTGGGTTGTTTAGAAGATTTAGCTATGAAAAACTGTGCTGCTGTAAACATGGGTGCACATATGTCGCGATGGAATGACTTTTACCATCATCCAGAAGGGGAATAGCTGAGTCAAGTGGGACCACTAATCCTAGTTTTTTGGGGGACTCTCTTCACTGATTTCTACATGGGTTGTACCAGCCTACACTCCACCAACAGTGGAGGAGTCCTTTTTCCGTACAATCCCACTAGCATTTGTTATTGATTGATTTCTTGATGATAGCCATTCTTTCCAGGGTGAGATGGAATCTCAGTGTTGTTTTAATTTGCATCTCTTGAATAACTGATGCTGATATTAGACATTTTTTCATATATATATTTGCCATTTGTATTTTTTTCCTCTCATAAATGTCTATTCATATCAGATGCCCATGTTTGGATTGGGTCTTTGAATTTTGGGGTCCTGAATTTTAAAATTCTTACAATTCAGATAGAAGTCCTTTGTCTGAGGAATAGTTGGATTAAAAACTTTTCCTAATACATGGGTTTTCTTTTTATTTCGTGGGTGACTTTTTTGTTTGTTTGCACTTTTTATTATTATTTTAAAAAAATACAAAATAGTGATAGAAGAAAACAGCATTATACATGGTATAAGATTTCACTAAACAAAGTAATAGGAATCTAACAATGGCTGCTGTATCACATGATGCTATGGGGAAATTAGTTTTTCAGATTACCAGACACAAATCTACAGGTGTTGTTTTAAAAAAACAACAATAACTAAGAAGTTATAAGAAATTCAAGAGAGGAAAAAATCAGAGTAAAAACAAAAATTGTAAGCATTAACTGCTCCTTTTTAAAATTTTTTTTCAGAACTAGAGATTGAACTCAGGCCTTTGCGATTGCCAGGGAGGAACTTATTCTACTGAGCCATCTCCCCAGCTCCTATATTCATATAATTAGAATGCTCAAAGTAGAAAGGAGTGGCAATAAATATTTAAAGATTTAAAATTTCTGAATTTGGTTCAACTTATGATACCACATTTCCAAGAAAAATAAACCTTTTGCACAAGAAATTTAAATAAAATCATACCAAGATACACAAAAATGAATTGTCCAAAGCTTATTATAAAGAAAAAATGATTAAAGCATATACATAAAAAATATTAGCTATGGAAGAGCAAGATTAGATAGCATCTTATTCCACATTAGAAAGAAAAAAAAAGGACCAAGTGTGTAAGAAACTAGACTAATTAAAGGACTGAAAGAACAAAAAAGATCTATCCTGTTTGAATTTTATACTTAGCAAACTTACCTTTGAAAACTAAAAGTAAAATATTTTTTAGTTATACAAACTTGAAATATCTTAATACTTCCAGATGTAGCATATAGGAAATACCAAAGAGCATAATTCAAAAGGCATGAGAAGTTGCAGTATGTTCTTGGATGAACAATAACAAGCTCTCAAAGTGATAGTTATGCAGGACTATATAAAATATATTAGATGATTTTTATGAAACAATACCAATCTTTTGTCAGGTATACATGTATTTTTTTCATACATGTGCATGTCTATGTGTGTATATAGAGGACAGGGAAGAAGTAATATAAAGTCAAGAAAAAATGAAAATATACTTTTTAAAGTTTCTAATATTAGGAGAAGATATCATATGATGTCTTTTAGATAAACTGTATCAAATATATAGTATAATTCTTAAAACAAAAATTAAGATTAAGCAATATTCAGAAAATTAAATGTTAATTAATTAAAAATTAAATATTTCAAAACAATTGAACTAAGAAAAAGTTTTCATGATAGTAAAGAAGTACTAGGAGTTAAACATAAGATAAATGCTGGAATGACAAATAAATGACCATCACTTCTGACAGTTTGGGGATAGGATATCACACAAAGTTCTAGTGTGTGGACATGGATAATGACCATGACATTTACTGGTGGCCAGGTATCACTTGTGAGACTGAGCTCCAGTCAGTAGGAAATAGCTATTTCCTTGAAATCCACCCTGTAGTCCCATATGGAATCTTGACCCATAGGGTGCAAGAGAAGTCCATTTGTAGAGTGTGCTGATGGAAATATTTTGCACAAAAGAATAACTGAAAGACTACTATTGTATACCTCTTATTCTCCTGTGTTTGTTTGCCCTATTTGGTGGGTTCTTTCCATTCTCGTTCATGGGGTTGTGATCATTTTGCTCCCTCTCTAGAGCATCATTTAGTAGTCTGTATAGGCTTGGCTTTGTCATCATGAAATTCTTTAGTTGTTCTTTGTTATGGAAGCATTTTACTTCTCCATCATACTTGAAAGAGAGTTTTTCAGGGTATGTCAGTCTGGGTTGGAATTTGTTTCCTTGCAAGACTTGAAGTGCTTTGTTCATGCTCTTCTTGCCTTGATGGTTTGTGAAGAGAAATCTGCCATTATTCTGATGGGTTTTCCTTGAAATGTGATCTGTTTCCTTTCTTAGTGGCTTTTAGTATACTGTTCCTGTGCTGAATTTCTGGGATCTTGATTATTATATGTCTAGGTGTGGTTTTAATTGGGTTGATGTTATTTGGAGTTCTATAGACTTTGGTTACCTGAATTGTTGCCCCATATTTGGGATTTTTTCTGCTATTACTTCCATCCATATTCTTTTTATATCATTTATATTGACTCCTTCCTTCTCATTGATGCCTATTAGTCTCACATTGTTCATCTTTGCATCGTCTTGCAGGTGTTGAATTACTTTTGCCTGTATCCTAGTTGTTTGTAAGAGATCTTTGCTTACTTTTCACTAGCTGCAATGGTGTCTTTAAGGTCAGAAAGTCTATTTTCGCTTTCACTCAAACGATTTGCCAGCTTGTGGTTGAGGTTTTCATTTCCTGTATATCATTTTGATCTGTTTCATACATTCTCTTTCCTATATTGCTTATTCAGGGGTTCCATTATTTTTATATTCTGCTTTAGTTTTTATGAATGTATTCTTTAAAAGCACTTAGTACTTCTTTGATTATAGTTATCACTACATTTTTTATTTCAGAAATTATATCCGATCTGATCTCTTTTATACCTTTCTGCAGTTGTTTCTTTACTTCCAACGCTATTATTTCAGAGATTTCAGGTGTGTGATTTCCAATTTCCTCTATGCTAGTGTCTTCTGTATTTGTACTGGGTGGACTTGGGGCCTGAGATTGCTTGTTGTTCCTTCTCTTTGTCATTTTGTATGCCACTGACTTTTGACCTTTGGTGTAAGGCTTCAATAGAGTTATTACCTTAGCACCAGGTCAGGATCTAGGAAGTTCAGACTCCTCCAGGTGGGTGTGGCTTGGGTCTGGCTACACCTGCTCCACTTCTTCCTGCTGCAGCCTTGCAGGTGAACCCTTTGTGTCACACTGGCAAGATGTTCTGCTCCTGAGTCAGCTAGGTGGGTCTTGCCTCTAGCTTCTTTGCCGGGAGTTCTGCTGAAGGGTTCCACGCTAGGCCTGTGCTCTGGGCTGCTTCATGGTCTGGCGGCCTGGGCGGTCTCACATGCCGTGCCTGCGCTCTGGGTCGATTCGATGATTTTTGTTTTTTAATTGCAAAACTTTTTAATGAGATGAGATCTCAGTCATTGATTCTTTGTAATATTTCCCTTGGAGTTTGGGTTTTGTTCACAAACTCTGCCTACTCCTTTGACTTCAAGATTTCCATCTACTTTTTCTTCAGTAAATTTAGTATTTTTATTTTAATATTTAGATCTTTGATCCATTTCGACTCTAGTTTAGTGTATGTTGATAGACATGGGTCTAATTTTAGTCTTCAGCATGTGGAAAGCCAATTTTTACAGCACCATTTATTAAGGAGACTATCTTTCTTCCACTGAACATGTTTGACCCCTTTGTCAAAGATAAGGTGGCTGAGTGTGTTTGTAGATGTGTGTGCATCTTCTTCTTATTTATTTATTTTTTTTGGCAGAATCAGGGATTGAACCCTTGTGCTTACCAGGGAGGCACTTATTCTACTGAGCCATCTTCCCAGCCCCTGTTTTGAAACTTTTTTTGTGCATCTTCTAATCTGTTATTTTCATCATCAAGTCTGTTTTACTGCCAATACCATAATGCTTTTATCACAACAGCTTTGTAGTATAATTTCTTTCTTTTCTTTTTTTTTTTTTTTGTCTTTTTGAGACAGGGTCTCACTATGCAGTTCAGGCTGGCCTTAAGCTCACTTTGTAGCTCAGGCTGGTCTCGAACTCACAACAATCCTCCTGCCTCAGCCTCCCGAGTGCTGGGATTACAGGCATGCGCCACCACGCCCGGCTTGTAGTATAATTTCAAGTCAAGCGTTGTGATGTCCCCTGCTTTGTCTTTGTAGCCAAGATTGCTTTTGCTTTTCTAGGTCTCTTCTGGTTCTAGATGAATTGTGGGAATGTTTTCTCTAAATCTGTGAGGTATGCTAAAGGTATTTTGGTCAGGACTGCATTAAATCTGTGTAACCATTCGTGGAAAGCCTTAATGCTGCTTATAACATCACAACAGAGCCAGAAATTATGTTGGTACTTTGTTCCTTTTAATGGCTGACTAAAATATTTTATTGTTTTGATAATTAATATTGGAATAATTAATAATATTCAACTGTGTGGTCATACCACAATTTACTTATCCATTGACCAGCAGGTGAATATTCTGACTATTTTCACCTTTTGGCTATTTTGACAATGCCAATGTAAACATTAATGTACAAGTTTCTCTGTGGGCATATGTTTTCATTTCTCTTGAGAACTGACCTAAAAGTAGAATTTCTGGGACCCATGGCAATTCTATGTTTAACATTTTCAGGAACTGTGAGATTGATTTCTAAGGCAGTTGAAAGCTTTTATATTCTCATCAATAATGTGTGAAGATTCCATTTCTGCAGAATCCTCAACAACACTTGATATCTGACTTATTGATTATATTCATCCTAATAGGTATAAAGTGTTATCTCACTGTGGCATTTAATGGCATTTCTTTAATGGTCCATGGTGTTGAGCATCTTTTTATATGTTTACTGTCTATTTGTATATTTTTTTCTGTAGAGAAATGTTTGTTCATAACCTTTGCCCATTTAAAATCTGGTTGTCTTTTTTGTTGTTGAATTAAAAATTCATTATATATTCTAAGTAGAAGCCTCTTATCAGATATATAACTTATTAATATTTTCTTCAATTCTTTGCCTTGCCTTTTCACTTTCTTGAAGGTGTGTGTATGTTTTGTTTAAAAGAAACTTGTATTTGATCTTCCATCGAACTCATTTTCACTTTGTTTAAGTGTCTGCATAACAGCTCAAAACCACTCAGTGGTGGTTTCCACCTATTCAGGTGCCTAAGCTGTCAGGACCGCAGCCTAGATTTCTGTGGCCACTTAAGCAATACAGTGTTTGGTAGGGAACTGCTAAATGGGCATAGAAGGCACCCATATGCGTTTAGAACAATCTGAAACCTCGGACTGCTAGCAGAAAACTCAGGAGTTGGTGCAGTCCATTTCTCTGAAATTCCTCCTCAGTCACAGCCCTTTCAGCGGAAGCCTTCTCCTCCTCTTCAGTCTCTTTAGGACCCTGGCAGAAGTAAGGAATAGGCATGACTTCCCACACATGTGCAAAGGAGATGGTGCCATGTATACCCAGAATTTGGTAGGCCAGCATCCACCACATCAGACCCACTGAGTGAGCTTCCTTGTTGCAAGAGATGCCATGTCCACACAGCACAGAGGGGAACCTGTGTCATATAGAGCAATAGTAGGCAGGTTGATGTAAGATGGATACAAGAAGGGCTGGCACTCATCCCTGGAATCAATATCCACCAGAAGATGGGACTCTTGGAACACTTCCTGAAGCTGGTTAGGGATGGGTCCAGAAGTGAAGCAGCCAGTAATAGGAGTGGCTCTCGTGGCAGGGGCAAACTTCAGCACAGTCTACTGGCCAGGATCCCTGGAATACATGACACTGACATCAGCAGGGTTTTCAGTGGCAACTGTGGCTTGAGCTGCCAGAAGAAGCATTTTCCAAGTCTATTCAGATTTCCAATGTAGATTCTATTATTTCTCCTTTTGTAGATATATTGTTCCTTCTGGAAATTAGGTTTTATGCCACGTAAGTGAGTTTCTGCTGTAAGGAACTTGAGGACATCCTCATTCTTCATTTTCAGGCTATATAAAGGGCTCCAAACATTGTGAAAGTTTCATTTTAAGTTACAATGGGAATCAAGAATAACACTGGATGAATCCCTCCCTGGGTAACACCAAAGGTTTGATGGTTCCTTTGATGCTCCAAAGTTTTAGGTTTTGATAAAATACAATTATTATTCCTCTGTTGCCTGTATGTCATATTTATGAAATTATTTTTAAATCCAATATCATGAAGGTTTTTCCTCTGTAAAACTTTTGTAGTTTTAATCATATCTTGATATAAGCCTAACACCATTTGTTGAAGAGATTTTTCTTTCCCCATTGATCTTGAAGCCCTTGCTGCACAACAGTTCGTCAGAGATGTATGGTTTTATTTTTGGCTGTCATTTTCTCTCATTGATATATATGTCTATTTTGTGTCAAAATAGTATTCATTTAATTGCTATTTGCAGTAAGTTTTGGAGCTATCCTGAACTGCATAATGAAATCCTGCCTTAGAAAAACAAACAAACAAAAAAGCAGGAAAAAAAAAACCATAAACAATAAAACAACAAGAAACCAAAACCAAACAAACAAAATCTGTATTTCAATAACATGAAAAACAAAAAAGAAATAGACTGATTCTTATATACATGTTAATTACCAAAGCTGAATCAAGAAAACATAAAATTTTAAAATAATTCAATATTTAAAATTTTCAACAAAGTAGAAGTTGTAAATAAAAACCTTCCAAAAAGAAAAAGCCCATGTCCTAATGTAGGCACTGGTGAACTCTACAAGAGATTTACAGATTTTAATGCCACTATGTCTCAAATTTCTTAATAAAATTAAAAGGAAAGCAATACTACCAAATTAATACTTGGAACCAAGTATTACTCTGATAACAAAACCAAAAATGATACAACCCAAAAAGAGAACTAGAGGCCAATCTTACTAAGGAGCATAAAGAAGATACTGGCAAACAGAATATGGAAAATCATCAAGAAGGTTACACACCAAAACCAAATAGGATTTATCCCAAGAATGCAGAGATGGTGCAACATATTCAAATCAATAAATGTAATACACTGCGTTAACAGAGCCAAGGACAAAAGAATCATATGACCATCTCAATAATGTAAAAAAAAATTCAACAAATTTGAACATTCATTAATGATCTAAAAACCTACAGAAAATTGGAAGAAATGCTCTTTATCTCAATTTGATAAAAGCCATCTATGACAAACCCATAGCCAACATCATATTAAATGGGCAAAAACTGGAAGCTTCCACACTAAAATCAGGAACATGGTGAAGATGTCCATTATTACCACTTCCATTCAATATAGTTGTAGAAACATTATCCAGAGCAATTAGACAAGAGAAAGTAATAAAAGGAATAAGGATAGGAAAGGAAGAAGTTAAATTATCATTATTAAGAACTCTGGGCAGTCTGTGGGACCCTGGTTAGCTCTGACCTTCCTTAGCCCCCATAGTGTCAGGCATGGAGCTTCTGCCGGTGCCAGCCCAAACTTTTAAGAACTTAGGAGAACTCTGAGTGGCCTGCAGGATGCAGGAGAGCTGTGGTCTGTAGGCCCAGCACATGCACGTGCAGTGCTTTCCTAGAGCCCTTTAAGAACTTTGGCAGACTCTGGGCAGCCTGCAGGACTCTGTCTGGGTCATTACTTGGATCTTCAAAAATGTCAAAATGCAGGAGCAAAAGGCAATCTCAATTCTCTAGTCCACCCAGAACAAATAAAGGAGACAAAGACATGTGAGAACTTGGAAATTACACACCTAAAATCTCTGAAATGATAGCAGCTGAAGTAAAGAAAGAAGTTCATCAGGCTATAGAAAAAATGAGATTAGAAATAACCTCTCAGGTCAAAAAGAAATGACAATAATCATGAAAATTTGCTCAGCAC
>PVKA01006368.1:56970-84184 GCA_004027165.1 Ctenomys sociabilis
AAAAAAAAAAAAAAAAAAAAAAAAAAAAAAAAAAAAAAACCACTTGAATGAAACTGAAGATAGACTTTCAGAGCTCAAAAACAGTGATGTAATTAATGAAGGTGAAAGGAAAGATCCTTTACAACTAACAAGGAACCAGGAAATAACAATTCAGCAGCTACCAGATGATGCAAAAAAAAAGTAATACAAGAATAATAGGTGTCAATGAAGCAACTGGAGACAGCACAAATGACATAAAAAGATCATTTGCAGAAGTACTAGCAGAAAAGTTTCCAAACATGAGAAAAGAATCTGTCATATAGATTAAGTGAGGCATATAGAACCGAAGCCATAATCAAAATAAATCTACACCTAGACACATAATAATCAAAATCTCAGAAATTCAGCAAAATAATAGAATATTAAAAGCTGCCAGAGAGAAGAAACATTACCTACAATGCAAAGCTCCTCAGAACCACAACAGATTTCTGAACACAAATGATCAAATTAAGCAGAGTTTGGAGTGAAACATTCCAGGTCCTAAAAGAAAATAACTTCCAATCCAGATTGATGTACCCTGAACAACTATTAAATTTAGTGATGAAATAAGATCCTTCTATGACAAAGAACAACTGAAAAACTCATGACTACCGAATCAACCCTACAAAGAGAACTGACATATATTCTAGGAAGACACAGAAGTGATCACAGCTTTAAGAATAACAGAAAAGAACCACCAAACAGAGCAAGTAATTAAAAAGAGGGACAGAACACAGAATCTATAGTAGGAAAATAACATGACAAAGATAAGCCAATATATATCAATTATAATCATCAATTCACCAATCAAAAGAAACAGACTAGGAGAGTGAATTAAGAAGCAAAATCCAACAATATGCCTGCATACAAGAAACACATTTAACTCAAAAGAAAATTCACAGACTAAAAGTCAAGAGATGGCAAACAATCCTCCATGCCAGAAAAAAAAAAAAAAAAAAAACAGGGGTAGCTATCCTTTTCTTGTTTCTGATAATATCAACTTCAAACCAAAAATCATCCAAAGTGATAAAGAATGTCACTATATACTTGTTAAGGTTAAACTGCAAGAAGAAGAGGTAGCAATTATAAATATATATGCACCCAATGTAGGAATACTCTCCTACGTAAGACAATTTTTAACAGACATGACAAATCAAATGAGCAATAATACAAAAGTAATAGAGGACTATAACACGCCACTGTCACAAAGAGATAGATCAAGTAGACAAACAAATAACAGAACTAAACCAAACTTGTGAAGAATTTGACTTGGTAGGTATTTATAGAGTATTTCACCTGGCAACAACAGAATATACATTCTCTTCTTCTGTACATAGGACATTCTCCAAACTAGACCATGTACACAGAGCACTCAAGTAAATGTAAAGGAATTGAAATTGTCTCATGCATACTATCTGACCACAGTACAATAAAACTGGAAATTGTTGACAAAAGAAACGACAAAACACCATGAACACGTGGGAATTAAATAACAATCTCCTAGGGGCTAGGGGAATGGCTCAGTGGAATAAGTGCTTCCCTGGCAAGCACAAGGGTCTGAGTTCAATCCCTGATTCCGCCATAAATAAATAAATAAATAAATAAATAAATAAATAAATAACAATCTCCTAAACAACCAGTGGGTCACAGATGAAATTAAAGAGGACATTAAAAATATTTACAACCTAAGGAAAATGCAGATACAACTTACTGAAACCTGTGGGATTCAGTGAAAGCTGCCTTCAGAGGAAAATTTATAGCAGTAAATTTGCACATTAGGAAAACAGAACAAGCCCAAATAAATGATCATATGCTATACTTCAAACTCCTAGAAAAAGAAGAGTCCAAAGCCCAAAGAAGGCAGGAAATTATAAAGATTAGAGCAGAAATAATGCATTGGAGATAAAGAAAACAATACAAAGAATAAATGAATCAAAGAGTTGGTTCTTTGAAAGAATAAATAAAATTGAGAAAAACCTAGCCAACCTAATAAAAAAAGGGAAGAAAAAACTGAAATTCATGCAATAAAGAATGAAAATGGTGAATTCATTATACACCCTAGAGAAATACAGAAGATCATCAATACCTACTTCCAAAATCTTTACTCTCACAGGATAGTTTCCTAGATACATATGAAATGCCAAAGCTGAGTCAAAAAGATATACAAACTCTGAATAACTCAATAACGATAAACAAAATTGAAAATGTAATAAAAACAAAAACCTGCCAACAAAGAAAAACACAAGTCCTGATGGATTTGTCTCTTCAATTCTAACCAAAATTCTGTCATCTGACACCAAACCATAGTTAACCTGAATAAGCTGAAGGAAAGAGCACAAAAATTTGGTTTGAATGTCTCTTCAGTTTCTAGAAAGTTTGAAGATGATGAGAAGCTGAAAAAGAGGAAGGAGTAATTTGGGATTATCACAAGTTCAGTTGGAACTGGAATCACAAAAAAGAGGAAAAGAGCAGAGTGCTTTGGGATTGCATGGCTTTCTCTTCTCTAGTGGTTGCTGACTCCTGGACACATAAATACCCAAGTGTAGAGTCACAAGCCTGCACCCTGCTTTGCAATGAGGGAGCATGCACGCCAGGTACACCCATGAACTCCAGCAGCAATTTGACCTACTGCTGTTCCAACCTTAAGTTTGTTTTGTTTTTAATTATTTTGCTTTTTAGTAGAAACAGACAAAACAAACAAACAAAAAAATTAAAAGCACCATACTACAGCAATATATGCACACCCATGTTTATTTTTTGTATGTTATCTTTTTAAAATTAATTTTATTGAGAAACAAATAGCAATGAGACAGTGCATACTCATGTTTAAAGCAGCACAATGTGTAATAGCTAAATCTTGGGAGCAACCCAAATGTTCATCAACAGATGAATGGGTAAAAAATATGTAGGTTTTTTTTTAATACAACTGAGTATTACTCAGCCATAAAGAAAGATAAATTGAGACATTTCTAGGTAAATGGATTGACCTTGAGACCATACTTTTAAGTGAAATAAATTGGACGCACATATTTAAATGTCACATTGTTTTTCTGGTGAGAGAAACTGAAAGTGTTAATACACCAAAAATGTATAACAGATATTGGGAGGTGGAAAGACAATGTTCAAATGGGAAGGAGAACAAGGGAAACAGGAGGGGGACAAAAAGAAAGAGAAAATTTTAAAAATGGATAGGACTAAAAAAATGGAATCAATGGTTTTGTAAATAAGGAGGGAAAGAGGGATTGAAGGGAGGGGAAAGGATTGGGGAAAAAAGAAGATATATATCTTTGTGTTCACTGATGTGAAGAAAACAAACACATTAGTGCTACTTTCATAACCATTATTTGACATCTTTGTTAATAAAGTATATACTGCACATGGGACCATTGATTATATAGTATATACCTTAATAAAATCAGGGTCCTTTCAAAGTATTTATCTAGGATCCTCCAAATCTTAAAGCTAGTCTTGGAGGAAATACAAGCTGGGAAGGAGTTTGGGCTCTGGAGTTAGCTTAATACACATAACATATTTAGTATTTGGTATTTTGCATTTTAAAACAATAGCAGCATTGCCAGGCATAGTGGTGCATGCTTGTAATCCCAGCACTTGGGAGGCTGAGGCAGAATTGCCACTTGTTCAAGGCCAGCCTGGGCTACATAGTGAGTTCAAGGTCAGCATGAATGACACAGCAAGACCCTGTCTGAAAGAAAGAAAGAAAAAAAGAAAGACAGAAAGAGAGAGAGTAATACACAGTACTTAGTTCATTTTGTACTGGTGTAATGGATCCTGAGATTTAATAATTTATAAAGAGTGCAAATTCATTTCTCATAGTTGTGAATATTGAAAAGTCCAAGATGATCATGCAGGCAGTTTTGGTGTCTGATGGGCTGTGTCCCTGCTCCCAACAACTTACGCGTCAGCATTCTCTGGTGTAGGGGGTAACACGGCAGAAGAGAGCAAGGGCTAAGAGAGCTAACCAGCTCTGGAAAGCTCCTTTTAAAAGGCATTAAGCCCATCCCAGATGGCATGATTTTCGTTGCCTAATCACTTCTGAAAGGTTCCACCTCTTCCAATTGCTAAAATGGCAATTAAATTTTAATAGGAGTTTTGGAGGGGACAACCTTTTATAGCTCTTATTAGTAAACTACATAATGGAAAGGATGAAATGAGTTGCTAGCTACATCCCCCACACAATGAAGTGAATTGTTTTCCTGACAAAGAACTTGAATTCTCCAAGAAACTAGGAACATTTAAAAAAATAATTTCATTGAGAAACAAATAGCAATGCGATAGTTTCAAAACCAATTAGTAGGAGAGTTTCAATAATTAATACACTGCGCCCCCCTGTGCTCTTGCTCTTTGCTGCCACCCTGAAAGGTTGCCCTCTGCTATGTGCCAGTTGCCTTGGAGCCAGCTGAGTACGGCCTGAAACCTCCAGTAACTGAGCTAAATAAACCTTTCCTTCCTTCATTTTGGGTGTCGGGTATTTGTCCCAGCAATGAGAGAAGAGTAACAAAGTCAGAATTTGGTACCAGAGGAGTGGGGTCATTGCCATGGCTAACCCTGACCATGTGGATTACAAGCTTTTGGGATTGGCTTATGGGAATGGATAAGAAAGGTTCAGAGATGTCACCTACAAGTGAAGCACTGAAACAGCTTCGGCTGTTCCGTTTGGGAGATTCTGCCTAAGATTCTGGTCAGGGCTCAGAAGACTGGAAGGCTGATAGAAAGCGAGCCTGTAAGGACCAGGCTGAGGAGGTTTCTGCTGAAAAGGAGGACTGCATTGATTGTTGGACTCCAGACATTTGTGTTCTGACTTGGCAGAAAAGTTGTCTGCATTTTGCTCATGTCCAGAGACTTTGCCTGAGAGTGAGTTTAAGCATGGCAGACTGATCAATCTGGCAAAAGATATTTTAAAGCAGCCTAATATTGGGGCAGTGGCATGGTTGTTACTGCCCTGAGAGGGCAGTGTGTGAAGCTGTGAACTACAAGCCTATTCCGTGGAAACCCCAGAAGCTTGGAAAAAGCCAGGAACATGGATCATCTAAAGGAAACTGCAAGGAGAGCTCAAAGCCGGCCTAAGAGAGATGCCATGGGAGCTACCACCACAAGTGCTATAGGAGTGAAGCTGTGTAAGGCCTTTGGAGCTTACAACTCAGCGTAGATTGCTTTGGATGTCCCACATGGAACTGCAGAACTTAATGTTTGCCCTGCTGGATTTTGGACTTGTGTTGGCCCCAATGCTTGGTGTCCTGCTGTGTGTACCTTTTGGAATTGATACAGGGAGAAAAACTGATCTCAGGTGAGTGACCTCTAAATGACATAGGGAACCTCCAAATGACAAAGGGAAAAACAATCTCTGGACCTGACCTGCATGAGTTCATGTTCTTTAAAACTGAAGAATGAATTTTAGTAACAAATGGAGGTTATGAGCAGAATAGATTTTTTGAGGGAAAGAAAGTTCCTGTCCAAGAAAGGGACAGGAGTGGGGCTAGAGCGGGTAGTTCCCCAGGAAGTTGTCTCCTCCAGGGACTTTTGTAGAGTAAAACCATGTGGTGAGGCGGGTCTAAGGTGGTGAAGACAGGGGAACTCACTTAGGTGGGTAAGAGGTGGGACAAAACTATGTTCAACCAATGGGATTACAAGTATCATTTCTCAGGTAAAATTGATTAAGTTCAGGTACAAATAGGGAAGTGAGTAACACAGTAAGTGGGCATGAATATAGAATAGGATTTTATGGGGTAGCTATCCAGTAGTAGTCAGATTAACAATTCTTCAGTCTCCCTCAGGGTGATGGTCAATCTTGGATGCCAATCTTTAGGGAGGTCGACATCTGTTTGACCTTCAGTCTTTAGGTCTGGCCTATGGCGGGAGCATCCATTCCTCCCAGAGTTGCAAGATATCTTGTCTCCTGTATTATATCTTGTCAAATCATTTTTCTTAATTTTTATTTTACTGCAATACAAATATCAATGAAACAGTTTTAAGATATCTTGATAAGATGGATTTGATAAATTAATACATTGCAAACTGTTTTCATAATGTTTTAGTATCATACAAGGTGCATACATGATATTATACTTACAGACGTCAAATCATTTTATAATGACACATAGCAGAGGGCAACCTTTCATGGTGGCAGTAAAGAGCAAGAGCACAAGGGGACGCAGTGTATTAATTATTGAAACTCTCCTACTAATCGGTTTTGAAGCTATCTCATTGCTACTTGAAATGAGTTTCTAGTTATCTATCTAACTCCACTGCCTACAACAGAATGGCAGTGTTTATCTTGTGCCTTTGAATGTTACAAGTGTTTAAGTTTTCATTTGTACAGGGTCTCATAGTTGAGGTTTGCTTTGGATCTTGGAGGAGACTTGGGACTTGCTCTTTGCTGCTACTATGAAAGGTTGCTCTCTCCATGTGCCAGTCTGCCTTGGAGCCTGCTGAATATGGACTGAAACCTCCAGTAACTGTGAGCTGTATAAGCCTTCCTACAATGAGAGAAGAGCAACTAAGACAGTTTCCTAAACCAATGCTCCTCTCTCCACAGGAGGAATGATATAACTGTTGAAATGCACTATAACAATCCAATATACTGCAGTGTTAGGTTATCTACAAAATGATCATTTAAAGCACTTAGTCAATTCCTAAAACAAATGAAGGAACAGTCAAATCATTTTATAATGTCTGATATACAGCTGAGTGCAAAATAAAAGATAAATAAAAAGGATTTCTGTTTGTAGGTCATCAAAAAAATTAATACATGGCATATTGTTGTCTCAGTGGTTATTCATTGTACAAGAGGCAGACATGATATCCTGTCCACAAACACTATTAAAACAAGTCTTTCTATTCATTGAATCAAGAAAAAGTAGCTATCTATCCTATTTTGAATATAGAGATACAAAATAGTGGTTCATTTGTATCCCTTTTTTATTTAATTTTGTCAGAGAACCATATTCCATTATTGTTTAAATTTTGTAGGTGCATGAATTCAGCAAAATATTCCAATATAGTCCAGTAGTCTATAATAGTAGTGGGTTTTCTATAGGATTGGCAATGTCAGAAGTGTTGACTTGAACCTTTTACAGCTTAGCATATTAACATGGCTTTACTTTTTATACTTCGTTTTTATACTTTTTTGATGGATGGTTAAGACCAAGATAAAGCAAGACCTATATAACAAGAAATGTAACCTTTGTATCTGATAAGGTCAGTCAAATTCCCTCAGGATTTACCTTGAAACCCTATACCACAGTTTGTGGATCCTTTATCACTGTCAGTCATGTGGATGAGTCACCCCCATTGCTTGACCAATTTGCTCCCTGTGAAAGCCTGAGAGAATGTTTTCTCTCCATGTAACTCTCCTTAGGCACACTCTACATCATTGATCACATTCCTTTGTGGCCCCATAATCTCCTTGATCAGAAAATTTGGGACACAACTGAGTTACATGGTGTTACACTACAGGTTCTCCTATGTCCTGAGTCTTCAAAAGGCTAGGGCCAAAATGTTGGCTGTCCTTGAAGCCCTTCTTTTTCTCTAATTTTTGACCTGCAAACTTAGGTTGTTAACCCTCCAGAAGAGAAGGGTTAACAATATCAATTATTGATAGGAGTTAATCCTATCAATTAACTGCTAGTTTCAAAAACCTCCTGAAGATTCTCAGAATCATTGCCTTACCCATCTAATGCATATAAATATATGGCTTTGCCCCTGTCATATTTCCTAGCTTGTCTCCTTGCCCTCCCTTCGTTGTCTAATTCTCAAGTTCTTGCTTTAGGAACACTTAAAACATACACGAAACATAATTTAAATAGAAAAGCCAAAGGGGGGTAGCTCACAGCATGTTGTTTGTGCTTATTTATTATTTTATTACCGCCTTTTTTCTTTTGATGCAGGGCATTGAACTCAGGGCATAGCATATATTAGGCAAACAGGCTACCACTGAGCTACATTTTCAAGTCTCTCTGCCTCTCTGTCTCTCTCTGTCTCTGTCTCTCTGTCTCTGTCTCTGTCTCTGTCTCTCTCTCTCTCTCTCTCTCTCTCTCTCTCTCTCTCTCTCTCTCTCTTGCTCTCACTCTCTCTCTCTGTGTATGTGTGTGTGTGTAGAGGGCTATCTCTTCAGCCCCTCAAGTCTCTCTTTAAAAATTGTATTTTGAAACAGTCTCATGAAATTGCTTAGGCAGGTCACTATTTGGAGAGATTTTAGCCTCAATGTCCTGAGTAGCTGGAATGACTGGTGTGTGCCACCATGCCCAACTTTGAACACTTTTGAGTTTTGAGTTTGTTTTTCTCTCCTGGTTCCCCTCACTTTCTCCAAAGCACTTACTTAGTAAAATGTACATTGGTCTTCAAAACTGCTGACCGGGTAGTCTGAAAGAGGCGGATGCTGTGCCTAAAGTGATTACACGGCAGCTCAGCGTTGCTGCTGGAGGCCAGAACCAGTTAACCTCTGAAACAGGCGGCGGGTGTGTCGGGCCAGCCAAGGACCCTGTGCAGGCTCATTTGCACCCTCCGGAGGCCGTGCTACCTCCACGATAGGTGCCCAGCGCCAGGTCCGGAGCCTGGAGACCCCGGGGTGAGTCGTTCTCATCCTAGCAGCCCCGGTGGCCACATCCACCCCGCCCCGCTGCGCCTCAGCGAGGCCCCTACAGCGCGTCCGGGCCGCCTCCCGCGGGCGAGCTCTGACCTTGCGCAGGGGCGCCCGGCTGGCGCAGTCCCGGACCCCCGCACCCGCCCACAGCGCGCGGAGCCGCCGCCCGCCGCCCGCCGCCCGCCGCCCGCGCTCCCCCGAGCCCCGAGGTGTGCTCAGGGCGAGCGCGCCTCCTCATCCCGCTCCGGTGCCGGGCCCCACGCGTCAGCTCCCGAGCGGGCGGCCGTGGCAGAGTCCGCCAGCCCGGGGCCCGCGTCTAGCGCCGACGGCCCCGTAAGCGGGGGCGGGGAAGGCCAGGACCCGACCGTCACCTAGGGGCGGGTCTGCGCGTCCCCACGGTCCCTGAGCGCCCGCCCGTGTGGAAGTGGGTGAACCCGAGTGGCCGCTGCCTCTCCCCATTAGAAGCCCTGCAGGGAGCGGGGAGCGGCCCCTCGGCCATCCCTGTGTGCAGGGAGGCGCCCAGTGTCGGAGCTCCGTCCCTGGGGACCCTCTGGGTCATTAGGGGAACCAGGGCCACGGTGGCTCCCTGGAAGCCCACGTGGGAACACAAGGATGCCTCTGGTAACGGCGGTGGTAGTGCAGCCCAGAGGGGCCCATGGACAGTGCCCTAGAGCTGCCCCAGGAGCCACTGAGGAGAGGGCAGCCCAACTTGAGTGACTTCCAGTAGGGCGAAAGATTTTGGCCTTGGCCTCTCTTGTCTCCCCAAAACAAGCGATGGAGAGATGAGGGTCCTGTAGTAGCAGTCGTAGGGTGTTCATTTCCTGCCCCTGTATCTCTTGCCCCTATATCTATCTCCCTATTAGAATTTCTCTTGTCTGTAACAGTCCAGTTGAGTTGGAACTGGAATTTGCTGGAGGCAGAAACAGGGTGAAAATGAGAGGAATGAGGCTTCTAAAGAAGTAAAGACAGGCGATTCTGAATTTGGGTCTTGGCTACCCTCAAGGAAGCAGCGGGGTAAGTTAGAACAACTGATTCTGGCATGTAATAGAAAAGAACGTCCTTCATGGGAAGTAAAAAAGGACACTGAGTATTCACGTGCTTGGCATTATACCATGAGTTTTGTGTAGACATTTTATATAACTCTTACAACAGCCTTGTAAGAATTATAGAAAATATTCCCTAAAATAAGATTCAGTTTAAGCAGTTTGACCAAGATTGCAAAGGTTGGCATTATGGAATGTGTTTTTCAGATTTTACTTGGGAAGAAACATCATGGAGACACAGAAGCAAGAATGTGTGTTCCTTTAATAGCTAACCCTATCAAATTCTTAAAACATAGGGGAAGACATTAGGCCTTGAAGTTGGCAATGGCTGCTGAACTATGACACTGAAAACACAGGTAATAAAAGAAAAAATAGATACGCTGGATTTATTTAAAAAGAAATTGTGCATCAGAGTATACCATCAAGAGAGTGAACAGACAGTCCACACAGCGGGAGAAATATTTGCAAATCATATTCTGGTAAAGAATATGATTAATATCCAGTATACTGGATATATTAATATCCAGTAAAGAACTCCTACAACTCAACAACAACAACAACAAAAACCAATTCAGAAATGACCAAAAGACATGAATAGACTTTCTTCAAAGAAGATATGAAAAAGCTTGTCAAGACATCCTCAGTATCATTAGGAAAATGCAAATGAAAGCTATATTCACTATGATGGTTATCTCCCACCCCTCCACCCAAATGGAGAAATTGGAATCCTCCTGCTGGTGAAAATGTAAAATGGTGCAGATGCTGTGGAAAACATTTTGTGATTTCTCAAAAAGTTAAAAAGAAGGCTGAATGTGGTGGTGCATGCTTGTAATCCCAGGAGTTGGTACGCTGAGGCAGGAGGATCTCTGTGAGCTTGAAGTCAGTCTGGGTGAGTTCAAGGCCAGCCTGAACAACATAGTGAGATTCTATCTCAAGAGCAACAAAACAAAGCAAAACACACCTACAAAACCAACCCCCCAAACAAAAACCTTAAGAAGAATATGACCTAACAATTCTATAACTATATATTGCTATATAGTTAAGAATACTAGTGGGCTAGCAAGATAGCTCATTGGACTAAGTGTCTGCTTAGACAAGCATAGGGACCAGGGTTCCATCCCCAGCACCACAGGCCTTGCTGGCCACACCCCAGGGTGTGCTGAGCTACCAAGTCCAGACATGGTGGTACATGCTTATAATCCCAGCGCTGGGGAAGCTGAAAACATGTGGATCACTATGAGTCTGAGCTGTGCAATGATACCCTGTACCAAATGCATTAAAAAAATAAAGTAATATGATATAGAAACTGTCTAAATTCCAAAATTTAGTAGTTTAGCTGTTGTCAGAAAAATAGCCCATTTCCATTGTATTATTTAACTATCATCCCCACTAAACTCCACTGACCTTTCAGGTGCCACGGTTGTGGAAGTAGAGAAGATATGATGAGCTTGTGACTCTAGAGTTTCCAGAAATTAATTCTGAAGATTTAGATTTGGCCTTAGTCCCCTCAGCCTCACTTTGGAAGACGGCTGACACTTATGTCAAACCCTTTGCTTCCACCAATCATCTCTGCAGCATTTATTCAACAAAGATACACTGAACTCTTGCTTGGTGTAAAACATTGAGAATCATCCTGACCCTCAGCACAAAGAAAATCTAAGACTTCTTTCTGTGATACTGATTTTAGTTGCCTCACTTTTCAGAATTTTCTTTTGTTTTGTTACTGCTTATCCTCCACCACCCTGCCAACCTTAACATGTTTTTCAAAATCATTGTTAGTTACATTGTGAACCTTTTATAATTTTCCACCACTCCCATATCAAGAGACCAATGAAAGTAACTTCACATGTCACATTCAGGCTGAACTGGTTCTAGCCTACTGGGGGAATATTCTCTCTCTCTCTCTCTCTCTCTCTCTCTCTCTCTCTCTCTCTCTCTCTCTCCTACTGGGGGAATATTCTCTCTCTCTCTCTCTCTCTCTCTCTCTCTCTGTCTCTCTCTCTCTCTCTGTCTCTCTCTCTCTCTCCCTCTCCCTCTCCCTCTCCCTCTCCTTCTCCCCCTACCTTTCCTTCTCCCTCTCCCTCCTTTAGGGAGAAGGGAAGGGTGAGTTGAAGGAGAGGAATTCCACAGATGCCTTCTTCTTCTTCTTCTTCTTCTTCTTCTTCTTCTTCTTCTTCTTCTTCTTCTTCTTCTTCTTCTTCTTCTTCTTCTTCTTTTTTTTTTTTTTAATAGTTTTATTGAGAAAGAAATAGCAATGAGGCAGTTATTTGAGCTCCATAGAGACAGTGCCGGGCAATTGAGATCCAGATGGAGGGGCCCTGGGCGACTCTGTACTTCCCTGAGGAAAACAAGTATACATGGGCAAAAGAGATCCTAAGAAGCAGAGAGGCAAGATGCCATCCTATGCATTCTCAGCAAACTTGCTGAGAGGAGCCCAAGAAGAAGCACCCAGATGCTTCCATTAACTTCTCAGAGTTTTCTAGGAAGTGCTCAGACAGGTGGAAGACCATGTCTGCTAAAGAAAAAGGAAAATTTTATACAGAACAGCTAGGATAAATATGCAGCTACTTTCATGTAATTCTATGAGAAGAAAGATTTGCACTAATAGTGTTTGAACAGGATATCCTGTCTGCTTCTTGTAGTATGGATAACCACTAGGAAGATAACAAGATAGAAAGTATTAATTATTGAAAATGTACTATAAATCAGCTTTAAAAAAAAGATAGGTATATAGCTACATTCTCTTAAATCATTGATTAGAGGCATCTGCTCTAATAGTTTTTTTAAAAGTTTATTTATTTATTACAGTGTCTCGCTACACATCACGGATTCTTTTTTTGCGGGGGAGGGGGAGGTCAGCTCAGCCCGCCCTGGGGGAGGGGCTGGCATGGCATGTGGTGCTGGGGATCAAACTGCGGTCCCTGAGAGGCGCTTTAGACCGCTGAGCTATCTTGTTTTTAGATAGAGTATCATATCTGTACCTTGTACAACAAATAACCACTACAAAAACCATATGCCATATATTAATTATTGAATCTGTTCTACTAATTTGATTTGAAACTGTCTCATTGTTATTTGTTCTTCAATAAAATTATGGAAAATAAAAAAAGAAAAAGGAAAATTTGAAGACATGGCAAAGCGGACAAGTCTTGTTATGAAAGAGAAATGAAAGCTTATATTCCTCCTAAAGGAAAAATAAAAGAAGTTCAAGGATCCCAATGCACCCAAGAGGCCTCCTTCGGCTTTCTTCTTGCTCTGATCTGACTATCGCCCAAAAATCTAAGGAGAACATCCTGGCCTCTCCATTGGTGATGCTGCAAAGGAACTTGGGAGAAATGTGGAATAACTCTGCAGCAGATGACAAGAAGCTGTATGAGACAAAGGCTTCACTGTGTACTGGACTAAAGGAAAACCTGATGCAGCAAAAAAGGGAGTCAGAGGGCTGGGGAGATGGCTCAGTAGAATAAACACTTCCCTGTCAAGTGCAAGGGTCTGAGTTTAATCCCCGGTTCCGCAAAAAAAAAAAAAAAAAGGGAGTCAGCAAGGCTGAAAAAGGCAAGAAACAGAAGGAAGAGAAGGAGGAGGAAGATGAGGATGAAGAGGAGAAAGAAGAATATGAAGAGGATGAGGAGGGTGAAGAAGAGGATGATGATAAGTTGGTTCTAGCGCAGTTTTTTTTTCTTGTCTATAAAATATTTAACACTCCTGTACACAACTTTTGAAGAAAAAAAATTTGAAATGTAAGGCTGTGTAAGATTTGTTTTTAAACTGTACAGTGTCTTTTTTTTTGTATAGTTAACACATTACTGAATGCATCTTTAGATAGCCCTGTCCTGGTGATATCTTCAATAGCTACTAACCTTGCCTGGTACAATATGGGGGTTGTAAATTGGAGAGGAAATTGAAAGCAGATTCTTGTTGGTGCACAACACAAATTAGTTATATTTGGGGATGGTAGTTTTTCATCTTCAGTTATCTCTAATGAAACTTATACAAAATAATTACTATTCTCTTAACTAAATACCATTCTATAATTACAAAAAAAGTTGCAACTGTTTTGTTGATGTTCTGAATGTAAATACAATTTTTTTTATTAAAAAAGTAACAATGAGATTGTTTCAAAATAGGCTAGTAGGACAGCTACAATAATTAATACATTGCATATTGTTGTCTTTGTAGTAGTTATTCATAGTACAAGATGCATACATGATATCTTGTCTAAACACTATTAGCTCAAAACTCTCTTCTCATTGAACTAAGAGAAAGTAGCTATATGTATATGCTATTTTGTATATATGATACATTTTTTCCCCACTACAAAATGGTCTTTCATTTGTATCCCCTTGTTTTGTTTACTTTTGTCAGAGATGGGCATTCCATTGCCATTCATATATTGTAGGTGCATGAATTCAGCAAAGTAATCCAATATAGTCCAGTAGTCTATAATAGTAGTGGGTTATCCGTAGGACTGGCAATGTCAGAAGTTGTTGACTTGAGCCTTTTACAGCTCAGCATATTGATATGGCTTTACTTTTTATACCTTGCTTTAGTATTTTTCTGCTGGATGGTTAAGACCAAGATAAAGCAAGACCTATATAACCAAAAAAATGTACCTTTTGTATCTGACAAGGTCAGTCAAGTCCCCTCAGGACTTACCCTGAAACCCATACAGCAGTTTGTAGATCTTTTTTTCAAAGAGATTATGGAGCTACAGAGGAAAGTGATCAACGATGTAGAGTGTGCCTAAGGAGAGTCGCCTGGAGAGAAAACATTCTCTCAGGATTTTACAGAGAGCAAATTGGTCAAGCAGTGCCGGTGATTCATCCACCTGGCTGACACTGCCTTCTTCAATAGGTGCTATTTCCTCCATAGTTTGTGCTGTGGATAGGCTTTCCCACACAATCTGACTACTTTAAACAAGTGCTCTATAGATAATGGGTTCCAAATTCCATGCTGCTCACATAAGCCTTACTACCCAAGAAATGCAACTGCTGCTGCAGCATTGTATTTTCTGTTTTAAATAACTACAAATGTTCTGGCTTAAGACCATAATCAATTATTATTTTATCATTTCTTTAAGGAATCCAGTGAGTCCTGTGCTTGTAGTCTCATAGCTGAGCTATAATCAAGATGTTGGTTGGGCTGTGTTCTCAATTGGAAACTTGACCAGTGCATAGTCTTCCTAGCTCACTCAGATTGTTGGTAGTTTATCTGTAGTCCTAGAACTGAGGGTTCTGGCTTCTTACTGGCTGTCAGTTGGAAGCCACCCCCTGCCTTTGAAGGCCACCTGTAATTCATGGAAGCCACTGAAGTTCTTGGCCATGTGGAGTTTTCCAGCACAGTAGTTTCATAAGCTCAGAACAGACAGTCTCCAAAGAGTGTGCTAGCAGATAGAATTGTAGTAAGAGTGACTTTCCATCTCTTTTCTGTACTCAACTTGGGGTCAACTCAGAGGTTAATCCATATTCAAGAAGGAGAGATTATACAAAGAACGAACAACAGATGGTAGGAATCCTGTGGATGAGGATGTCACTACAAACAGCACTGAAGGAAGATTTAGGTTCTTATCTAGTCTTAGTTCCTTCAATCCATTCTGCCAAGTGAACCAGTCTGTTTTCCTGCCCCATGATTATTTACCATCTCGCCCTTAGTTTTTCCCAACCCTTCTCAAGTTACTACAAACTCTTCATTCTCAATTCACATTTTCTCTGTGATAGACACAACAAATCCAAGTTTAGAAAAAAGAAATCCTTGCTGGCTAAGTAACCATTAGTCTTTATTTGCGGTGCCATATTGATTTCCTTTTTAACCCAGTCTTTCTCCTACAACTTCTATTGCATGGGACATGGACCATTTTTTCTCCTTCTCACTTCATTTGTTTTTTTTACCTGTCAAAAATTGCTGTTGGGAGAGACAACCTACTCTGGTCCTTAACATTCCTGAATTTCCTTATTAGGTATGCCAAAAACTCAAGGTCTTGACTTTTTTATCCAGGACATTTCTCAGGGACATATTTGCAAGAATCTTTAGGGCTAAGGTAATGTCTATTTCTCGACAAAGTTCAGATTTGCTTCTTAGTATAAGATCAAACTGCTAAAACTCAGTGTTTCCCTGCTATATAGAAGCCCACTCTATGTGCAGGCATCTCTCATAGCCCCTGTGCTATCCCTATGGGACTGGAAAACATGAGGGAACTAATGCAAAACACCGTGCTGAAACTTAGGCTGTAGCTGTGCTTTGAGTATACATACAGTAATAAAATACTTTTCTTTGACTTGCCAGAATTCATGAAACAGTATCAGTATAGCCTGTTAACTCTGTATCTGACTGCACAGTTTTTGACAGTCACTACTACTTGTTTTCCTTCACACTAAAGCTGCTTTTGTTTCTTACACACTTTAGATGCATAGGTTGTATGTTTGAGCAATGTCTTTCTCAATCTAAGTGTGTTTTGTAATACAAGTTTCAATAAATGTCTTCATTAAGCATTAAGGTCTTTAGCTTAAATTGGTTGCATCTCACACTTTCCTCTCAGAATTAAAGCTTTGTGAGCCAGGGAGATGGCTTAATGGAATAAGTGCTTGCCTGGCAAGCACAAGGGCCTGAGTTCAATCCCTGGCTCTGCCAAAAAAAAAAAAAAAAAAAAAATTAAAGCTCTGTTAACTTTAAAGTGGCTTGGCCTGTTAAGGCTCCTTAGAGATTCTGAACCAAAAGGATGCATAAATACAGATACATGAGAGGGGACTTATTGGGGTAGACTCACATGATTATGGAGGCTAAGCAGTCCCACAGCAGCTCTCTGAGACCTCTTTTGTAAGATCACTAATCCCACTTCTTTTTTTTTTTTTTTTTTGTCTTTTTGAGACAGGGTCTCACTGTGCAGTTCAGGCTGGCCTTAAGCTCACTTTGTAGCTCAGGCTGGTCTTGAACTCACAACAATCCTCCTGCCTCAGCCTCCCAAGTGCTGGGATTACAGGTGTGCGCCACCACGCCCGGCTACTAATCCCACTTCTGAGGGAAGAGCCCTTGATAACCCCACTTCCTAATATCATATTGGAAGTTTCAATATTTGAATGTTGTGGTGGTGTATTCAGCAATGGTAATCAGATTTTTGAATAGGGTTTCTTCAAAGGCATTGTAGTAGCTACCCATCTCTGCTAGAATCTTCTAACCACAAAGATTTTCAGAATGAGCCTGATTAATTTGTTCTTGCACCATGCAAAGGCATTGCTTTCTTCATACCTCCTTTGTCACCATTGTCTCTTAGAGGTGGCTATCTACAAAACTATAATATATCATAGTTCTTTAATCAAAACTTTAAAATGATCCTAAATCATTTTAAACCATTAGGACTGACTTAATGAAATAAAATAGTATTTTAAAAATCAGGAGAGGGCTGGCCAAATAGCTCAGCAGATTAAAACACCTGCAAGCAGACAGAGGGGCTGGAGGTTCAATCCCCAGGCCTGCAGTGCCAGCCCCGCCCCCGGGGCTCCCCGAGTCAGCAATTGAGACTGGGTATGGTGGCACACACCTGTAATCCCAGCACTTGGGAGGCTGTAAACAAGGCGGATCATTATGAGTCTGATCTAGTAGTGAGACCCTGAGTACCCTGTAGACCCTTCCTTAAAATACAAAAGTAAATAAATAAAAATCAGAGAATCTCACATAGTAAAGTTAGAATTGTTTCAAAACAGTTTGTAGGCCAGGGAGATAGTTCAGTGGAATAAGTGCTTGCCTGGAAAGCACAAGGGCCTAAGTTCAACCCCTGGTTCCGCCAAAAAAAATTAAAAAATAAAAACAAAACACTTTGTGTTAGTTACAAATCATGGCAGTTTAGGCTCATGCACATAGGCCCACATTATAAATTATAACTGTATTTCTTACTGTGGATCACAGTGAAACAACTGAAAAACATACCATGCAGGTGTTATGGTTTAGAATTAAAGTGTCCACCTGAAATTCCTTCTGACAGAGTCTAGTCAAAGGAATAGATTACCGGGGCATGAGGTGGAAGGGTGTGCTCCCTTTCACAGCTCCTCTTTTCTCTGTGCTTCCTGACTTTCCTTTGCGAAGCCTTCCTACCTTGCTACTTCTGCCTTGGAGCCAGCTGATCATAGACTGAAATTGTGAGCCCAAGTAAACTTCTCCTCTTTTATGTGATGCGTGTTGGGTGTTTCTAAGACAAAAGTTTCTGAAGAAAACACTATGGCTTTGGAAAATACTAGTTGGTGATAAGCAAGATATGCATTGAGGGTTTGTGTTCAGTTTTGTATTTTCCATCTTGGTTATTTTGTTCTCTCAGTTTGGGACATGCTTTCCATCTAATTGTAAAGCATAGCTAGGCTCACGAATCATGTGGCACATCTGAGGCCTACAGACCTGCTTCTCAAAACAAGAATCTCCTGGACTGACAGCTTCGGCAGAGCTTGCCCACACACGTGCGCACACTTCCATTCTCCTAGTCTGGGTTTTTTCTGAATATTATATTTTTCTTATTGTGTCAGTTTATCAATTCACAAGGACATTTGAGTAGTTTCAGTCTTTGGTTATGACAAATGATACTGTTAAGAAATGCATATAAAAGTGTTCATACTCATATTTCTCTGGAGTAAATTTGGGTGGATAAATAGTATAATAACTTTATTGTTAGTTTTATCATAGATGGCTAGACTTTTCCAATGTGACTGTACTATCATTCATCCCCAGTAGAAAATCTCACAAGAATTTTGTTGTTCTGTATCTTACCTGGCATTTGGCATTGTCACTTTATTCAATATTAGTTGTTCAAGTAGTTAGAATTTCCTTAATGATGAATAATGTTGAGGTTTTAACATTTTTGTTTTGTTTTGTTGTTAGCACTGAGGATGGAACCCAGGGCCTTTGTACTGTGCTACATTCCTGGAAATTTTTTTTTTTTTTTTGATACAGAGTCTCCCTACGCAGTTCTAATTTGTAGTGATCCTTCTGTCTCAGTCTCCCTAGGGATGGGATTACAGACATGTGCCACCATGCCCAGTTTCAGGGCCAGTGTGGCATGTGGTTCCAGAGCTCACACTCAGGACCTTGTGCTTGCTAGGGAGGCACTTATGCTGCAAAGCTATCTCCCCAGCCCATCCCTGGAAATTTTAAAAGAGGATATTTGTGGAGACTCCTTAAGAAACTCGGGCTGGAAATCCCATTCAAGCCAGCGGCTATCCTCCTACTGGGAATTTTCATGGAGGAACTGAAAACGTCATATCATAGGGATATAGTGTACCTATGTTTATAGCAGCACAATTTGTGATAGTCAAATCTTGGAAACAACCAAGATACCCGTCACATGAGGCATGGTTGAAAAAGATGTGGTATTTTTATACAGTGGATTATTACTCAGCTATAAAGAATAATAAACTTGAAGCCTTCATATGTAAGTGGATGCCACTTGAAGATATAAGCAAAATAAACCAGACTCACATGTGCAAATATCATATAGCCTCCCTAGTGTAACTCAAAAGAAGAATTACAAATGCAAAGGTATAACACAATTAAAAGGAAAGAGAGAACTCGAGGACTGGACAATGAGAGGGCAAGGAGAAAAGCTGAGAAACATGACAGGGGCAAAACCATTCATTTATACACACTAGATGGGTAAGGCAATGATCCTGAGAAGCATCAGCAGAGTTTTGAAACTAGCAGTTAAGTGGTGGGATTCTCACCCTGACTAACTATATACGCTGATACCTGTGAACCAAGCAACTGCACTGAATTTAGCAAAGTGTAATAGAAGGGGTCACACTTGAAATGCCTGTCATTCTGGTCTTCTAAATATGTACTTCTTGTCATGACATACCAACTATTACTATACTGTCAAATAAAAAATTTTAAAGGGTAATAAATGAAAAATAAGACGAAAAAGTCACAAGACAATCCTGCTACATTGCTGTATATAGATAGATTTCTCAATATCTATGTAAATATATGTAAGTGTTGATTCCTATTTTTTTTAAAAAAATATTTTTTTCTTCATATTCTGTAAGGACTTAGACTTTATTATCTCAATACTTGATGGAAAATACCTGTTCCATGTTATTCCTATGATGTCTGATATTTAGACTAACAGTGTGGGTAAACCGAACTGCATATGTTGCAGGGTAATAATAAGCTTCTCTTCTGGAGGCTTAACAACCTAAGTTTGCAGGTCAAAAATTGGAGAAAAGAAAGGCTTCAAGGTCAGCCAACATTTTGGCCCTAGCCTTTCAAGGTCAGTGAAGACTCAGGACATAGGAGAACTTGTACTGCAACATCATGGAACTCAGTTGTGCCCCAAATTTTCTGATCAAAGAGATTATGGATTATGGGGCCACAGAGGAATGCAATTTATAATGTAGAGTGTGCCTAAGGACAGTCACATGGAGAGAAAACATTCTCTCAGGCTTCCACAGAGAGCGAATTGGTCAAGCATTGGCCATGACTCATCCACATGGCTGACACTGACAAGGGATCTACAAAGTGTGGTAGAGGGTTACAGGATAAACCCTGAGGGTACCTGACTGACCTTATCTCATACAAAAGTTATTTCTTGTTATATAGGTTTGCTTTATCTTGGCCTTAACTATCAAGCAGAAAAGTATAAAAAAGAGGTATATAAAGTAAAGCCATATTAATATACTGAGCTGTGAATGGCTCAAGTCAACAACTTCTGTGGATAACCCACTACGATTGTGGACTGCTGATCTGTGTTAGATTGTTTTATTAAAAAATAAATAAATTCAAAGCTTAAAAAAATAAATAAAAAATGATAATGTTTGTCCTCATATGAAAGAAAAACAGGAAAAATTATGCAGGAAAGCAGGAGAGGAAGTGGAGGAAAGACATTTATTTGTTATTTAAGCAGAATGGTTTGAACAATTGCACTGTGCATTTTTGCTTGTCTAAGGAAAGAAACAGTTAATGCTTTAATTTGTCTTGTCTTGTTTTTTTAGTTACTTCTACTTTTTCACTTCTTAATCTCTTAAACTCTTCAATTTTACATGTGTATATTTTTAAATATGAATAACTTGATTAATTTGTATCACAACAAATGCTGTGAAATTCATATTACTTTAAGTGAAATTCTGTATCATTTGTAACTTTTTGTTTTAATTCTAATTTGTATTCTTTTTAAGAAATAAAAAAGAAAGATAAAAAAATAAAATGAGAAACTAAAAAAAAGAGAATATTGATTTTTCTTTTTTAAAATGATGACTATTAATGTATATTAGTTATACAGAGTAATGGGCCTCATTCTGGTGTTTCTATACCTCCAAATATTGTGTTCTAATCATATCAATCTCCCTTTAGCCTCTTCTTCCCTATTTTCTCTCCTCTCCCTGACTATTTCTTGATATTTGGAGCTTTTCTTAGTTGTTTTCTGCGTGTCTAATTCTAAGTCTCAGGTAGGCTGTGATCTACTGCCAGCTTCTACTTCACCATTTTGATTCTCAAAATAATCTTTTAAAGTGTACAAGTCAATAGATTTTAAAAGTTAAACCATCATGACTAACTATAGAACATTCCTGTGCCCTCCAAATGGACCTAGGACCCAGCAGCACTTGTGTCTGTTTTTCATCCCAATCACAAAAATACCTGGAAAAGTCAATTTTAAAAAGAAAGATTTAGGGCTGGAGAGACAGATCAGCAGCATAAATGCCTACCTGGCAAGTGCAAGGTCCCGAGTTTGATCCCCCATACTGCAAAAACAAACTCCCTAAAAAGAAAGTTTTATGTTACTCACAGTTTCAGTCCATATTTATCTGGCCTCATTGCTTTTGGGCCTGTGGCACATCAGCACTTCATGGCAGGACTGTGTGGTGGAGCAAAGCTGCTTATTTCACAATGACTGGGAAGAGGAGGTGGGGTAGGAGTGGATCCCACTCTGTCCTTCAAGACCTATCCGCTAGTGACCTAAAGCCTCCCACTAGGTTCATTAGGCTTTTTAAGGTTCCTACCATCTCATAATAGTGCCATGATCTGGGTACCAACTCTTTGATACCTGGGCCTTCGGAAGACATTGCAAATATTAATTGTAGTATTGCATCCTGGTTCCTAGTGGCTCAGGTGCACCACCCAATGCAAAATGAATTGACCTATGTGCACAACCTAATGCTAAAATATCCAAGCTATGTTCCAGTGTTGCTGAAAAGTCCAAGTCAAAATTCTCCTCTGAGAGGTAAGGGAAAGTCAGCTGTGATCCCCTGTAAAAATCAAGAAATAAGTTACATATTTCCAAAATATAGTGACACAGGTTAAACATTCCTATTCAAGAAGGGTGAAATAGGGGCCAGGGAAATGGCTCAGTGGAATAAGCGCTTCTCTGGCAAGCACAAGGGCCTGAGTTCAATCCCTGGTTCCACCAAAAAAAAAAAAGAAGAGTGAAATAGGAAAATGACAAGAAGGGATCCAAAGACTGAAATCTGGCAGGATAAACTCTAAACCTTTTCTGTGGATTTTTTTCCTCCATTTTTTGTGTATTTGACATAGGGTCTCACTACTCAGCTTAGACTTGTGGTAATCCTGTTTTCAGCCTCCCCAGTGCTGGGATTACAGGCATGTACCGCCATGTCTGTACACGTTTGCCTGCTTAGCACATCCCAGGGGCAGGGCTGGCACAGCAAGACAGGGGATTGAACTCCTGGTCCCTGAACAAAGCAGGAACTTAGTCCACTGAGCTATCTCACCAGCCCCAAACATTAAACCACAATGTTCCATTTTTGACATCTGGGACACACTGGCAGAATGTGAGCCCAAGGCAGGCACTCATGCTGCAGAGTAATATCCTACCCCAGAATGTGAGCTCCACAGGCTTGGGCAGCCCTGCCCTTATGAGCATGCTGATGGTGGGCCCTACGGCCACTCACGAGGGCTGGCTCTTTACACTTCTTGCTCTCTTGGCAGGTGTTTCATGTTCATGGTATCTCATCCTTCCTGGGATCTCCACTGGCACTTTGGCTTCAATCTCATAGTTCAACACATTGCTGTGTTATGAGCTGCTTGCAGAGTCCAACCCAGTCACACACTAGCCTCATAAGCTTTCATGCAAAATATCAGTTGCTCACTTCATGGCATCTAGAAAAAGAAGTAGTGGGGAGGAAGAGAAGGTGGTAGCTCACTCCTCTTCAGGGGCACTCCCTCAGTTATGCCCTACATTTTAAAGCTTCCTGAACTTAATAATTCCATAGACTGGGAAATAAGCTTTCAACACATGAGCCTTTAGGAGATATTCCAGATTCAAGCTACAAAAGCAGTCATCCCTTACTGCATGCAAGAATCACAGGAGGGCAAGTGCTTAAGGTATGTGTATGTATTATTCAGCTTTCCTGTTGCTGGAACAAAATACCAAACATTAACAACTTAAAGGAGGAAAGATTTAATTTGGCCCATGGTATGAGGGATTCTGTTTATGGCCATCTGGCTCTAAGGCAGAAGCAGTGTGGTAGAAGAACTTAGTGAAGGAAAGCTGCTCAATCCATGGCATCTAGGAAAAGAGTAAGGAGCAAAACCAGAGACAAGAACATGCTCTTCTAGGTCACCATTCCCTCACCCACCTCAGAACATGAGATTTGTGGGGGACATTTGAGATCTAACCCATCACAGAGCATGACTGAAGCAGAAAATTACAGTGGGACACAGTCTCTCATCAGCTACTTACCAGAATCACCTCATTGAGCTTGCTAAAAGAAAACTGAATTAGAGGTACTATTTTGGTCTCAAAATAGGATATTTTCAGAGCAGGGCCAGAGAATCTTTATTTTTACCAGAGTGTTCAGGATTCTGACGTGGACACATCCCAGCAGTTGGTGAGGTACAGCTGGGAGAGCAATATGGATCTATTCCCAACATTAGATGTACACAGAGCCAGTGGAAGGGGAAAGAGTTAGTCTGAAGAAGCTGCAGTGATGCCCACAAGTACAAAATACACTTCAGGCTTGGCACAAGCTGTGGGAAAAGCTAGGGAAGGATGTAGCAAGGAAGAGGAGAGAGGTGTGCTGAAGATCCTGATGTTCTCCTACTTTCACTGTTACTCTGGGCGACACACCTGTGTTTGTCAGCTGTCCACCGCCTTCTCATGTCCCATCCTTTCCTGTCTTTGCTAGATTGAGGAAGATTCCTTACCTTCAATCCAAAGCCCCCAAACTTGCAGCGAACTCTCCCCAACCCTACCCCACACTGGCTTCATAAGCTTTCATTTGAAATTGCAGTTGTTCATTTCATGGCACGAACTTGAGCCTTAAAGGTAAAGCGGAGAATGTTCCTCTTGGAGCTACTGGGGCCTCCTACTTGCTTTTGGGGATTGGAAACTCAAGTAGATTTAGCTAGAGAAAGAAAGGAAATAGCAGGGGCCAGTGTGGATGGCACTGAAAACTTCAAGTCCCTTCCCTTCCCTGTTGGCTGTAAACATATTTGGAGGCATGTGTGTACATGGGAGCAAGAGAGAGAGCAAGAGTGACAGCGACAGCAGCAGTGACAGCAAGAGCAACAGCAAGAGTGAGACCCAGCCAGTCTGGAAGGGAATAAGCCCAGGTAGAGATAAGAGTGACCAGCAAAGAGGCTGAGATCATGAGAAGAGTTGTGATCCTTCTCTGAGACAGCAAGGCTGCAGTCCTTGTCATTGTTCCATAAGATGATATTCTGGTTACAGCCCACCTTAAAGTCTTGCTTGAATAAATCAGGAAGTAGGAGTCTCAAGCTTGCAACTCAGAGCCCAGGCATCTCTTGGTCATCAAGTCAAGCCTGTATCTAGACACTGGAAAAGGGATACAAAGACTTCGTAATTGCACGTCTGATATGTAAGTATTCACATGAGTTCTAGTCTTTAAAGATTTTGACTTAGTGCACTTTAAGGGTACTGTTAATCTCTGGGGAGCCAAGGTATAGAGGGGTGCTGCACTGATAGCTTGAAGGATGGGGGAAGTATATGTGGCTGATGTCAGCTCTATCCAATGATGGGTGCAGAGCCAGAGATTATCACAAATTGATCAAGCTCACAACCTCCCAAACTAGTGGGTAGTGAAAGCTTAAGTAAAAGAGACAAATATATAATTTTAGGGCTCCAGGAAGTTCAAAACATTAACAGAATTTGGGATTCTCTGGGGATTGAGACAAAGAACTTCTCTGGGTGGCCCGTATTTATTTGGATTTCAAACAAAGGAAGGAGATACTGAGGAAAGTGTAGGAATCTGAGCAGGACCTAGAGTCAGTTCAAATATTTTCCCAAGTAGTAAATTATGTTAATTACTACAATTGCAGTCTCCTCTTAGTTAATTGGGGTTGGAGCCAGGAGTCCTCAGCTGTGGTCTTTTCTTGTCTTTTGAGGTGTCACAGCCTCACAGGCCAGCTGAGACTAGTGACTCATACAGGTTCACTTACTACAAAACCTCTGCCCATCTCCAGACAAGGGGCCAAGGCCTTGGACAGGCTTACAAGTAAATATGGAAAACCAGTTGGTTAATTTTAAATCCTGCTCAGTGCCCTACTGACATCTTCTTTAGCCCCAGTTTTGGTTTGAATACCAGTACAGGGGCCAGTTCTGGGACAGACATCCCAGTGTATTACAAGGGTCTAAAAAAGCCTTTAAATGTGGAAATGGCCACATTTTCTTCAGCTCAGGGCCTGTCTACTCCTGTCTATTGAAGGGTTCCAGGAAAGCAGATGCTCCCAACTTGACAGCCAAGATCTGGGAGACGTATTCTAGGAGTTTCAGCTAAGGGGCTGTGTTAGTTCTGGATCAGGATTTGGGGTGGGGCTGAATGCATGGGCCCGGATAGCTAACAAAGATCAAAAGATCACAACACTGGTCTCCAGTTCCTAGCTTTCCAGAAATACAGTGCTCTGTGGGCTGTGCAGATTTTCCTAAAGGAGCCACTGAGTCGCTAAGGCTACAAGTGACACAACCCTTCATATGTGTGTTAAATTCACATTCTCATTATGAAGGCTTGTATTATCCAACGTGTAGCTGTCCAGGGCTGAAGTTAGAGTTTTCCTTTAGAACACCATGGATATTCTGGTTACAGATTGGAGTTGGACAGTGATAAGTACTGCAGTCTTGGTGGTTTTAAAGATGTGTTTGAATGGGAATTGTGGTTTGTGTTGATAAGAACAAGCATATTTGATTAAGATTTGTTCTGGGGCTAGATGTTATAGCACAAGTCTGCAATCCCAGCTACTCAGAATGCAGAGGCAAGAGAGTAACAAGTTTACCAGGAAACTTAGCAAGACCTTTTCTCAAAATAAATTAAAGGAAAGAGGGGCTGGGGAGATAGCCTGATGGCATAAGACACTGCCTGGCAAGCACAAAGTCCCAAGTTTGATTCCCTATACTGCATCTTGTGCCAGCCCCAAAACCGGGTGTGGTGGAATATGCCTATAATCCCAGCACTGGAGAGGCTGAGACAGGAGGATCACTATGAGCGCAAATTGCTTAGTGAGACCCTGTATCAAAAGAATAAAAATAAATGAATAAATAAATAAAATAAAATGGCAGAGGATGTAATTCATTGGAAAATACCCCTGAGCTAAATCCACAGTATCATATACACACACAGATTGCATTAGGTTTGAATAAGGTACGGATTGCATTTGGGATTGGAGTGAAGCCAGCCAAAGAGTTTAATTCTACATTATAGATTAGTTTTAAACTTCTAAGTTTGTCTAGAGAGCTTAGTTTTTTATATAAAATGAGAGACTGTTCACTGTCTTTTTTTTATTATTATTTAAAAAATAATTTTATTGGAAAACAAAAACCAATGAGATAGTTTCACAACTTAGTACTAACACATTTTCAATAATTAATACATTGCATACTGTTGTCCTAGTGGTTATTCATTGTACAAGATGCAGACATGATATCCTGTCTCAAACACTATTAGAACAAACCTTTATATTCTTTTTTTTTTAAATGTTTTACTTTTATTTATTCTTTGAAAAAATACTATGTTGTAAGTCATATATTGCCTATTTCACAAGTGGGAGAAATTAAAACTTAGAAAGCTAAACAATTCGGTAAAGTACACAGTAAGCAGCAGAGCCAGGATGAAATCCACTTTAATTTGACAGAACATTCAATGTTCAGATGCTGAACAGTCTATGACGTATTTGCAATTGCAAAATATTTTTTCCTATTGTACCTTTTAACTGTATGAATGTGAAAAAACAATTGATTTTCATACATGTTCCTTAGGTAATGTCCTGTAAAAATTTGTCCTAGTTTCTGTTTTAAAGCTTGTTTCTGACACTGATTTCAAATCTTATCTCAGGCCTTATTATGCAGCAAATAGTTTTAGAAAATATTTATTTATTTATTTATTTATTTTTCCATTTATTTTTATTTTATTGAAATACAAATGTCAATCAGACAGTTTAAAAACACCATAACCATACAGAGTCGATGAAATAATACATTGCAAACTGTTTTCATAATGTTTTGGTATTGTACAAGGTGCATACATGATATTATATTTACAGGTATTTATGTAGCTGAATTATATCAAAGATTCAATAATTATTTACCTAGTGGATGACCATAGCACTAAAAGCC